>JAHPZR010019204.1:0-10000 GCA_019787425.1 Platygyra sinensis | reverse complement strand
TCGCTCGCGAATCCCGCCAGCTACGCAGGCTAGTTACTTTGGATATTTTACTTTACGTATGTGTGGGGCGCTAGAACTTGTATGTGGGGCACTAGAACCAAGATGTGGGCGCTCAAACCAGGGGCGCTCGAACATCGGGGCGCTCAAACCGACATTCCTCTCGAGTACTCAAGTGTGTTTGTCAAAGGTAAATTTGAAAAAATGGGCTTCTGTTAAATAGGTTCTCCCACGTCTAGAAAACTGCCATTGCGCTTTTCTAATAGTGTAATACTTACCCAAGAAAATAGGCTATTTGAATTAAGTGTAACTTACCTAGAATTCATTATTTCCACGCAAACGAAGACTCCTGCGCAATAGACCCTTCTCCAAAATGGCGGCCGAAAATTCAAATACGTTCGAAGAAGCTAAAACTTAAAACGAATACCAGCACTAGAAAGAGCACCTTAACTTTAGTAACCATGCCAAGTTTCAGCATTTCAGGTGAAATACCAGCTGAGAAAATGTATGTTGAAAATTGAAAAATTTACAGACGTTTGTATGACTGGGGGTATAATGTATACCCCCAGTCATACAAACGTCTGTAAATTTTTCAATTTTCAACATACATTTTCTCAGCTGGTATTTCACCTGAAATGCTGAAAATTGGCATGGTTACTAAAGTTAAGGTGTTCTTTCTAGTGCTGGTGTTAGTTTTTAAGTTTGACTTATTTAAATTTTCGGCCGCCATTTTGGAGAAGGGTCTATTCAGCGACGAAGAAACGACGACATTTCGTGAAAACACTTGCATTCAAAACAGCGTGTTTTTGAATACATAGTTGCCCTGTTCTTCAAACAAACGATATGGAGAGGAAAAAGACAAAATTTTGTTTTTCATTGCCAAATTTAACGTTAGAAATATCCGGCCGATTACGAAATATTCGTATTTTAATTACAGGGTTTACAATAATGTCGTACTCAAATTTGATTTTACCGCTCAGCCCGTCTTTTTACCGGATGTGACGTCACTTTTTGTTGGATGATCCATACACAAAAAATGTGCCAGGCGTCGCGGAGTGTTCTCCCCCGCCCCTATTATTATTATTATTATTATTATTATTATTATTATTATTATTATTACTATTATTATTATTATTATTATTATTATTATTATTATTATTATTATTATTATTATTACTACTATTATTATTATTATTACTGCAACTTGGAACTGGCCACCTGTGACCTGCAACTTGCTACCTGCAACCTGCAACCTACAAATTACACCCTCTGGCAGATCCCCATAGTGCAACTTTTAAAGGACTACAAATGCCTAGCCTGACCCATGGACAGGGTCAAAAGTCTTTCTTTTTGATTGGTGACAGAGGTAATAATTGTTACAAGGAAATATATAATGCAATAGTATTTCTATGCTTTACTACACGTACTAGTGAAAAAACATCCAGTTTTTCAACTGAAAAGTGCATTAAACTGGAGAAACTGATCTCTGCTTTAAACATCCTAGTATAGAAATATATAATAACAGCAACCAAGTGCTTTCAAACTTAATGTATTGTCCTGCACTACTGTCAATGCTTTTAATTAATAGTAATTCCAAATAGTAATTTGTACCTCCCTTCGATTTTTGAAATCACACGTATGATTTCAGACAAAATTGCACTCCACTCAGTTCAATTACCATCATTAAAACTTAAAACACCTAAGTATGTTGCAGGCAAACACAAAACATCTTGACCATTGCAATTCTTCATTTATACTAGGGTTTTTGTATTTCAAATGATCAAAATAATTGTCGTGCTCTTCCAAATGTACGAGAATAATACTTATTTTCTCCCAACTAGCCGTCAATGTAATGTGGTAATACCACCTCAAAAATGCATTTAGTTTATAACACCTCAAGCCCCAATTATGAGTTTTGTTTACTTAGTTCAGTTTTACCATAAATAGTTTTTTTTCTCAGTCATGGCCTGATCGCTTCACTGAATGCTTGATTCCAAACATTTGATTGATATAAGACCATAACACTCTCCCATTTTATACATATTTTTTTGGGGGGAGGGTAGTTTTTTCCTCCCGAATCCCCGGAAAAAATCCCCCCCTCTCAAAAAATTCACCTTTTTTCTGAGAGAGGGAAAGGGGAGGCCATTCTTGTAATTTATCATGAGTACAATATTATTAAAACAGTTTAAATTAAAAGTCTTTCTTTTGTTTGTACTCCCTCTTCTTTTTGCCATTTCCCCCAGACTGTTTTTGTCTTATCTGAGGGGAAGGGGTGCAGAGAATGAGGTTGACAAAGTGACAACTGTACTGTACTCCCCCTCACTCCAGTACTCCTGTCTTTATCCTTTCTACCCGACCTAAAGAACTTGTCATATTCGAGAGGTGTGAGGGGAGGGGAAGAGGGAATTTGAAAATTGATCATCATAGATTTGACAGTGCATTCCAGCAAAGTTGAATAAAACAGTAAAATACTCGGCTTTCCAAGGCACAATTTGTGAAAAAGCTCAGTTGAATTGACTTGTAACTCTGTTCAGTCTAATTTTAGTTCACTACTGAGACATTGTGAAGCTGTGAGACTTTGCAAGGGGGAAAAGTCTGGCATAATTTTTTTTGCAACTGGTGCCAGTGCTGTATGTCACCATACATTACCGAAAGTATATAGGAAAGCAAATCCTGCCTGAGGTCTTTGGCAGACTAGCTAGATCATAAATCGCTTCCCAATCCCATGACTCCTTGCATTGATCCTGACTGTACTTCTTTACACTTGGTAGTTACTAGTTTGTAGGGTTCCCAAGCCCCACTGAGAAAAGATGAGTCAAATTAGATCTTTTCACATTATTTTGATCAGTAAATATTTTCAGAAAATTGCAAAATTAAGAAGAATAAAGTAACTGAATTGCACTTGACTGCCCAAAAACCTAGTATTCTTCAGTACTCTCTCCCTTTTCTTTCCACCTGACGTAAAGAACTTGTCTTATTCCACTAAAGACCTGACCATTTTCATGAAATTCATTTTCATGCCTTTCTGCATGGTTTCGTCAATAATTAATGAAAAAAGTTGAACACCAGAGAAACATAAATTATCTTGCTTGCGAGCCCAGGGATTAGCTTTTCCAATCAGTGCTGTTGACAAAGAAAACATAAAATATTACAAGAATGGCCTCTCCAGTGCCCCCTTCCGATTCTTCTGGAGTAACTCTCTCCCTCCAAAACAACATTGTAAAAATTGGGGGGTCTTTCTTTTCAAGTTTTGGGTTCTTGTGGGTCTTAGGGGTCTTTGTTTTCAAGACACCCCTATATCAGTGTTTCATGGAAAATCTTGAAAGAGAGAAAGTGGCTGCCCCAGGGCCCCCTCCTCTAAAATTCTTCAAGTCACACAAAGCCCCCTTACCAGTGCTGAGGTTATGTACACTCTCGAAATACTAAAGAGCACAACACTTGCCTGCCAGCATTCTGGCTTAAACTGCAAATTGACTAGTTTTTCAGCATTCACTGGCTAGAAACACTAGCAGACATTTCTGTTATAATATTGTTAATATCCTTTTGCCTTCCTTGGCATATTACAGGGCTGGTTTCTTCCCCTAAATGGGTCTGTTGATCTGTGACAATATTAAAGTGCACGACAAGGTATGAATTGACATTACTGTACTAGTTGCTTTCAATTAAAGTAGTGTTTTCCCTGCATGACCTTAGTATTAATTATGAAAAATGGTATGCAGTCATGGACTTTTTCAAGTTGTTTGCAAATGAGTTAGATCCACAAAGGATTTTTTTTTTCTCCAAGGACATCACTTGATCTTTGAAGACTGCTTCTGCAAATGAAAAAAAAAACAAAAAACAAAATTGGTTTGTTTAGGGATAAGTAAAGAACTGACCCTCCAAGTAAATTTCCTTCCTAAGCTTCTTGATTTTCTAAGCAAAGAAAAAAAAAGAAAATGATAAAAACTGTTTAGGCCAAAGATTCTGCATACATAAAATGGATCTTGAATTTACATGTAACTTACAAGAGATTTATTCTCTTCCTGAGTTTTTTTTTTTCAAAACCTGCTTTGGCTATATATGGGACTGCCTGCATTCACTAAATGCCAAGAGAAAGCTGCTGTAAGTACTGACAAGGAGGTTAGTCCATTCAGCACATTCTCTTCCTTTGTTTCTTGGTCTGTGAAGCAAAAATTTGTCCTAGAAATTGAAAAAAGTATATATGTTTTGGCCATGGGGCTGTCTGCATGGGCTGAATGGATCTTGAACTTTGTACAAGAGGTACCTGCTGTAAGTACTGACCCACAAGGGAGTTAGTCCACTCAGCACATTCTCTTCCTGAGTTTCTTGGTCTGTGACGCAAAGACTGGTCCTGCCTAAAAAAAACTGAAAAAATGTTTTGGCCATGGGACTGTCTGCATGGGCTGAATGGATCTTGAACTTTGTACGAGAGATAGCTGGTGTAAGTACCAACCCAGAAGGGAGTTGTTCCACCAAGCACATTCTCTTCCTGAGTTTCTTGGTCTGTGGTGCGAAGACTGGTCCAACCTAAAATGAAAAAAAATTGAAAAAATGCTTAGGCCATGGGACTGTCTGCATGGGCTGAGTAGATCTTGAACTTTGTACAAGAGATAGCTGGTGTAAGTACCGACCCAGAAGGGAGTTGGTCCATCGAGCACATTCTCTTCCTGAGTTTCTTGGTCTGTGACGCAAAGACTGGTCCTACCTAAAAAAAATTAACTGAAAAAAACATTTTTTGGCCATGGGACTGTCTGCATGGGCTGAATGGATCTTGAACTTTGTACAAGAGATGGCTGGTGAAAGTACCAACCAACAAGGGATTTGGTCCACCAAGCACATTCTCGTCCCGAGTTTCTTGTTCTTTGAAGGACTGGTCCTCCCTAAGAAAAGAAAAAGGAAAAAAAAATGTTTTGGTCATGAGATTGCCTGCATGTGCTGAATGGATCTTGAACTTTGTACAAGAGATAGCTGGTGTAAGTACCGACCCATAAGGGAGTTGGTGCACTAAGCACATTCTCTTACTGAGTTTCCTGGTCTGTGACTCGAAGACTGATCCTACCTAAAAGAAATGAAAAACATGTTTTGGCTTTGGAACTGTCTGTATGGGCTGAATAGATCTTGAACTTTGTACAAGAGATAGCTCGTGTAAGTACCGACCCAGAATGGAGTTGGTCCATCAAGCACATTCTCTTCCTGAGTTTCTTGGTCTGTGACACAAACACTGGTCCTACCTAATAAAAAAAATGAAAAAAATGTTTGGCCATGAGACTGTCTGTATGGGCTGCATGGATCTTGAACTTTGTACAAGAGATAGCTGGTATAAGTATCGAGCAACAAGGGAGTTGGTCCACCAAGCACATTCTCGTCCAGAGTTTTTTAATCTTTGAAGGCCTGGTCTTCCCTAAGAAAAATAAAGGAAAATAAGTTGTTTTGGTCATGAGACTGTCTGCATGTGCTGAGTGGATCTTTAACTTTGTAAGAGAGATAGCTGGTGTAAGTACCGACCCATTAGGGAGTTGGTGCACTAAGCAGATTCTCTTTCTGAGTTTCCTGGTCTGTGACTCGAAGACTGGTCCTACCTAAAAGAAATGAAAAAAAAAATGTTTTGGCCTTGGAACTGTCTACATGGGCTGAATGGATCTTGAACTTTGTACAAGAGATAGCTGGTGTAAGTACCTACCCATAACTGAGTTGGTCCACCAAGTACATTCTCTTTCTGAGTTTTGTCCGTGAAAAGAAAGACCTTCCCTCTCTAAAGTCAAAGAAGAAGAAAATAAATAATGTTTTGCTCATGGGACTGTTTTCACGTGCTGCATGGTTCTTGAACTTTGTAAAAAAAAACTGAAAAACATGTTTTGGCCATGGGACTGTTTGCATGTGCTGGATGGATCTTGAACTTTGTACAAGAGATAGCAGGTGTAAGTACTGACCCACAAGGGAGTTGGTCCACCATGCACATTCTCTTCCTGATTTTCTTGATCTGTGATGCGAAGACTGGTCCTACCTGAAAAAAAAATCATGTTTTGGCCATTGGACTGTCTGCATGGGCTTAATGGATCTTGAACTTTGTACAAGAGATGGCAGGTGTAAATACTGACCCACAAAGGAGTTGGTCCACCAAGCACATTCTTTTCTTGAGTTTCTTGGTCTGTGAAGCAAATACTGGCCCGCCCAGAAAAATTGTAAAACGCTTTGGCCCTGGTTATTTCTCCGCGCATTAAACAGCGCTTGTACTTATATTTGGATTGCTGGTTGAAGAAATGGCACTGATTGGTGACTAATGATGTATGATGCCCATGTAATTGATACGCTCCAAGATAAAATCTGGAAATTGGAAGAAATTATCTAGCTGGTACCTTGAAAAGTTTCCGGCCTAAAGTTTTCCAGTTTCTCGTATTAATGTTCTTGCTAAAAGTGGCCCGATTGAGGGTTGATGCTGCATACCGATGAAATCTGTTCATGTTTTCATTCTACTGTAACCTGTTCAGGTTCTAGTTAAAAGCTGTAAAAAATCATGTGCGATTTATAAGTGCGCAAGTAGTTGCCAGTAACTGTCTGAAGTCCAGCTCCAAGACGATGAAAGTGGTGGAAGCTCTTGTCGAAAGGTGCACGATGTTTCCCCAAAATGCGCAATATATGGCTAAAAGGGTACCCGATCTGTCACTAAAATCTAAACGTAATTTCTTGCGGCCAATTTCAATCAGGTAAAGGTTGGTAAAAATGTGCTCAAAACTACGCAGTGCGCCCCAAAAGGTAATGTTTGTGCAGTTAATTTCCTTGCCAATGACTCTAGCTGTACAATGTCTTGTCAATGTACGTAAATTCTTGTTCAGCACGTAAATTGACGTTATTAAATCAAAGATACTGTGCAGCTGGTAGCTAGCAATTCCATAGTTTCCGTTGGACAATTCTTTAGTTTACAAAATATGTAATTTCGGTGCAAAGAACTGTGGAAAAAATGATTTGGCTATGGGACCGTCTAGAAGAGATATATTCTCTTCCTGAGTCCCTTTACTCTTTTTATGCCATGCAGTGTCTTAATCAAAGGAATGTGATTTCTAGCTAAAAGATTCGATGTTGTGTAGCAAAAGCTGTGTAGCCGGATAGTGCCTATTTAGTTCCAATTATGTATTAATGTTTGTCCCCTTTTTTTCAGGTCATCATTATCATAGGAGACCGAGAAGATGACGTCAGAGATACTTATCTGAGTTGATGCTGTTACACTTCCGCAATGGAGTCGGTTTATACATTTATTCCAGTCAATAGTTGAGTTTCCTCCTTGTTAGTTTCTGTTGGAATGCGATAATTCATGCAACGTTAAGTCTACGCCACGCCAAGCGGCCGAACAGTCGGGGCTTATCCTAGTTTCTGTAACATTAAAATGCCCCTATGATCAAATTACTAATCTATTCTTTTTATCATTACTAGTAATTGATCATTTCCTAGAAAAGGTAAACAATTTGCGATTTGATTTAGCTTATGTTTCCCATATTTTCTCTTTTTTAATTACTGTTGTTTTAGATAAATATTTAAGGGTAGAAATGTGCGAAATGAAAAAACGCTGTAATATCATCTCGCTTTCCTTTTTAATGGGAGAAATAACAAACACACTTAAGTTAATATATACCGAAAAAGTGTTAAATTGTTCCATATGAATAAAGAAACATTCACAACACAATGATATAGTTAATTACAAGTGTTTTGTTCAAACAAAGACTTCAGCTCAAATGGAGTGTTTAGTTTCGGTTTGCGATTACCGAGGAACAACAGTTCCGAGATCATGCAGGTCAGCTTTCTCTGTTTCCAAGCTGTTGGGTTCTAGGAAATGTTTCAAGTGATAAAGTGTCGGAAAACCTATTTCAATCTTTTAATTTATTAAGTCCAGTACTTGAGAAAATCATTTTTAGGAATTCTCCCAATAACAGCACGCTTTGGTCCCAGTAAATCCAGTGTCTTATTATCAATGCTACTTCTTGTGGGCCCAGATAATTGGTATTCTTTGTCCACTTTGAAATTATTTCAAAGTTGCAACAGAAATCGCAATGGAACAGATGGAAATAACAACCTTGAAAATAGTCAATTCATTGTCTCTAGTTTCTTCCGTTCTCCTTATGCGTGTTATTAAGATACAATGTAAGGACATCACTTTTAGGGCCATATCTGGAAACAAAAAAAAATCTATTGTGAGGAAAGGTGCATTTGTCTTGATTTCAAACGTTGTGAAAAGGTTTTAGTCCGTTTCAGTACCCTTGGGCATTTGTGAGAGATTTCTTGCAAAGATTCTTAAAATTGAAGAAGAACAAGGGATTGATGGACTACTAGGAGGGGTTCGTACTACTGCAATACGCTTGCATAATTGCTGAAAAGGTACCACAAGGATAGAAGTATTAATGGAAAAAAGTAAGTAGTTATAACAACTCGTACTGTTTCAGTACGCATGCGTATTTATTACGATTAAACCACAAGAAAAAAGCTTTCAGAGAATTGAAGCTGTCCTCAGAAGGGCTCAGACGCATGCGCATTTGTCAAAAGCCGAGCACTAGAATAAGAACCTTACGAAGTTTAAAGGGACTTGGTAATTCCTGGGTATGGTGGCGGGGGACCACAAGAATAAGAACCTTACGAAGTTTAAAGGGACCTGGTAATTTCTGGGTGTGGGCTTTTTCATTTTGAGATTGGACTTTGGTGAGCTAGATGTTGTCCAAAAGTGGGCTTTTTCTTTTGCACCATGGTATCACTACTGCGCATGCACATTTAAGTAGTATGGTAGTAGAGAGGTCATTTGCCTTATAGTTACTTGATTTGCTAGGCCTTGTGGTACATAAAGAAGTGCACAGGTGCACTTAAGTTCCTGCTCCTTGTGGTACATCACAGAAAGACGTCCAGTAAATAATGAAAATTATGAAAAGTTTTCGGGATTTTTCAATTTGCGAATGCACGAGCATATTAGATTTGCCCTATCTAAAAGAATTTACACGATTACTAGAAACGAATAAACTGTTGGAAAATACAGTCCAGAAAATGAGCAGCACCATCAGACTTTCAACTTTTGTAAAACAATTGGAATGTAACATTGTATTCTGGTATGAGAAATGAGCTAGAAGTGGAAGGCCCAGATATCGCTAGCTACGTGGGAGGGAGCTGCACGTTTGTTTACAAACTCAAATAACGCCCAGAACAACTTTTCTTTTAATCGCGTAAGTTTTTCATCCATGTAGTTTAACATTAACCCGTACGCTCGCGCAATAGAGAAAAATGTGCAAAAAATTGCCGTAATGATCTCTTTAAAAAAGTGTTGTTGGCCTCCTTACTGCAGTAGTGAAGTATGACACGAACGTCAGGAAATGAGGATCTAGCTTGAGGATCAAGGGCACAGCGTTAATTCGTCGTCTTCGGTCCCCTTGAAGAGATAACAATTAAACTAGTCCCGGCTCCTTTCCCGAACAGCAGCTGGTAATCAAAGCTACTCAGTTTTACGTGGTACCTTTTAGGGTTCAAATTCAAGTTAAAGCTTGAGCCACTCTTAGATTCAGGTGTCCTTTAGGGGTTTAATTCAAATTTTCCGACGGGCATCCCTAACCTTTTCATGTCCCTCAAGGACAAAAAGTCTATGACGTTTTCACATGTCCCCCCAGGGAATTCAGCTTGTATATTCAGGCGTCCTTTGGGGGTTTAATCCAAATTTTCCGACGAGCATCCATGACCATTTCATATGTCCCCCGGGGGAAAAGAGGCCCGCGTTAGGTAGCTAAATGAAAACTCAAGTTTCCTAGCGAGTACACGCTGGTCGCGGCTCTGATCTATTCATCGCCCTGTATTTCATTCCCCAATGGGTTGTTATACTACCGAAACAGGTAGACCGCGAATTCAAAGACAAGCGTGGTGGTTGACTTCGGCGGCAAACGTCTACGATTTTGGTCATGTGGCTTTGTTTCTCACGAGAAAAAGGTGAACGCATGTGGTCACATTCCAGTGCGTGATTTAACAATGACGTATTCTGTAA
>JAHPZR010019202.1:7500-27018 GCA_019787425.1 Platygyra sinensis | reverse complement strand
ACGGCTTATTGTTGACTTTTTATAGCACTTAGAAATCCTGTTTCCAAAAATGAGTAGCGACAATTGAACGCAGTTAATCATGTCTGTTTCAATTTTTAGTGAAAGTAAGGGTCACGAAACTAAAGTAAGATGAGTATTTAGAACGATTCAATTCCAGATCATTTTGTACAAAAGACAGCATTGACAAGCATCATCGGCATGGAAAACTACACTACAACTCATACTTTGAGTTACGGACTAATGTTTAAAGGAGAAAGAGAAAATAAAGTATTCTTGCCTTGCACTGTTACGGAATAAAAACGATAACTCGAAGCCCATTTAGTGGATAAAGTTACAAAATTGCGGGTTTATAGATTATAGGCCTGATAACGAAGACGCTTCTCCAAATTTTAAGTCTGCGCGTCTTCCTAAACTTCAGACATTTGACGAAATATTTTGCAAAAATTTACAGAGCCGCCATGTTGGTGTACCTCCGTGGGAAATCAAAATGGCCGCCGGAAAAAAAAAAAGTGTAAACATCTGGAGCTTCCTTTGGCTATCTAGGCGACTGATCATCTGTACTGAACAAACAAGAATTTACATAAGCATTTTCTCAATACTTTAACTTCTGAATAGGCTAAAAGTCCACGACATAATTATGTATTTTTCGACAAACGCGTTCGTAGCTTCATATGACGCATCACCAAAGCTCTGAAGTTCAAAATGCGCTGGTTTCCAAACAATACAAGCTACTGGGATGAAAAGTCGTAAACAGTTATAAGTTTACTCCCTCTTATGTCCGACGAGGATAACAACCTTGGTGGATCTTTAGTTTTAGAGTTTAGAAAATGATGACGTCACGTGCAAACCAAGAATTTTTCAACTTTTTGTATCTCAACGATGCTCCAGATGTAGATACAGTATTACCTTGAAAATGAAGTGTAACCAGGAGCAAAATTCTGTATAACATTAAACACAACATAGAAGCATCACTACTGGTATTGTATTTAATAATCCGAAAGTGATAATTCCTGTCAGTCGTATTCAAAGGTATGTATCCCATATTCCTTCAGTTGACCAAACTTCTTCCAGTTGTTGTCGAATGTATGACGCTTCACACTGTTTTTCTGCATTCTTTTCAAAACAAAGGTCCATAACATCATGCACCTGGGAAAAATTAACTTAAAATTAGCCGAAAATAGTAAATGAAAAGCAGTTGTGGCCACTGTCAATAAAGTCGTTGTGCTTAATGTTTGACAGTTTTTGAAGGCTTATTTTCGACTTCTTACCACACAAAGGACAAGGACGACAATCTCTGTCATGTTTAATTGCATGCACTGATTTTTTTTTTGTCAATATATGGTTATTATTTGAATCTGTGTTTGATTACAGACGGCCGTGCAAGAAGGATTTCATCGAATTAAGTTAACAGTATCTTTCAAAAACTTAAAATAAGAAATAAAAAACGGCAAAACGGGGAAGACGTTCAAACTTCCTGTTTTAGTTTCGTTTAATATTCATTAGAATACCAACAGCTTTGGAAATGAGATACAACTAAACTCCGTTTAAGGTGGCTCGATTGATTTCCAATAGTGACACCATCCAAATTTGACTAAACATTCTAAAACTCATTAATTATTCATGCAGCTCTTACCCAACCAGAGCATCTTATTCTGGTAAGGTGGATGAGATTAGAAACCCAATGAAAAAACGAGTTGGAAACACGGCCGTGTTTGAAACCCGTGTTTGAAACGATTTCAAATACGGATGCAAATTTTCTTAATATGCGTATTGATAAAGCAACAAAAACAGGTGGCGATAAACAACTTTATTTAAAGGGCATTGTCACGATAAAGCACATGTGCGGTCTTGATTGACAACATTTTTTTTTAACCAATAGAAACCGTAATACTATCACGAGCGCCACGAATTCGCCGCAGGTCAGCTTAGAGTTGCACGTGCCTTTCGAATATCTCTTTATCTGCCGGCTTTTGTCCTTTTGTTTGTAAAGAATATTTATCATGTTTATGTTGTGTGAAGGCCGTGTCCGTTGATTACAAGCGCATACGCTTTATTTTGTTCCAAATTGTATGTGTATTTGTAGCTATATATACAAAGTTTCCGATATTCGTCCTTGCATCTTTCTTTCGTTTTCTTTTTTTTTCGAACAAGACGGCTACGAGGTGAAAGTAGCTTTCGCCTCTAGCCGTTTCGAAAACCCTCTCGAGGACATTGTATTCCTCGAGGGCATTCAACTCAAAGCACAAAATACGACTTTTAAATCTTTCATGGATGACTAAACAGTTCTTCAATATCGGTATTACTATTTTCACACGCCTCACAAGGTCGATGGAGGATGATTTTTCTCACAAATAACAACTTTGAAAACTGTTCCGTCGGATGAGAATCAACGTCATGAAATAAGTTATTTAGTTGCTCTAACCAACATAACAAAAATTCAGAAAAATCTATCTAAGAGAAACGCTCTCATTCGCTAAGAACTATTAAGAATAATTTAAAAATGGCGGCTTGCCTCCTTTTTGAAACAATTCATTGAAAATTCGTTGTGAATTTAAAGTAAAAATAGCAACTTGGGTAAGCGTAAATGCAAAACATCCACAACACTAAAAAAGTTATTTAACTCTTTTTTTTTTTTTTTAAAAAGGCAAAGCCTTAGCGACAAAAAAGTCATCTTATCACAGTTGCACTAATAACATTGCACTAATAACTTGTACTATTTCTGTTCTTTAAAGTGGAACATCCTCCACATTTAACACAACTTCGTAAATAGTAATTCCTCAAAAACATTTGCAACTGAAGATATTTAAATTGGTACTACTAATAACATTGTATTATTTCAGTTCTTTACAGTGGAACTTCCTCCACACTTAACACAACATCGAAAATAATAATTTCACATTTGCAACTGAATTAAGATAACTAAATTGTTACTGCTACTTTACAAAATTGTATTGTTTCTGTCCCGGGGAGGGGGGTACTCCCTTATATGGGCTATATAGGTATGTGCGGCCCCAAAGGGTATGGTTTTTCAGCCGTTTTGGTCATAAATAGGGTATCAATTTTAGCTGATTTTTTCCATTTTGGTCATAAATAGGGTATGGTTTTTGTACTCTAGCCCTTATATGGGTATGTTCTTAAACCTGGAGGCCACTTTTTCATCATTATCGAAAAGAAAATCAACAATAGGCCTTCACAAGTTACGTTTACGGTAATTTCATATTGGTCTGAGCTAGGGATCCAATTATAACGCAGGTCTGAAACAGGATTTTGATGTAGGGTTTAGGTCATAAATAGGGTTTCGAATTTTTGGTCAAGTCATAAATAGGGTAGGGAATATCGCAGATTTTGGTCATAAATAGGATAAGGGTTTTGGGAAGCGGGCAGCACACCCCCCACCCAATGTTTCTGGGAGTGCCCCCGGGGGGTCTGTTCCCTATAGTGGCACTTAAAAGTCTTCGCATTCTACACAACTTGGGAAATAATAATCTCATTTACAAATTTGCAACTGAAGATAGCTAGATTGGTACTACTAAAAGCATTGTATTAATTCTGTTCTTCACAGGGGAACAACCAACAAGGCGTGGTAGGTACTATAAACCTTGTGCTAGTCCAGTTCATTCAGGGGATTACCTTCCACATTTAACAAAACATCAGAAAAATTGGTGCTTGAGTTGGTACAGTTGACACCTCGGCACTCACTACACGCAAATAAACAAGGAATTCCAAATTTCCTACAGCTGCACCCCCGACTATCGCATCCTTGTTTACATGTGCATCTGATAAGTTTCAAAAGGTTGTCAGGAGCTGGAGGTTGATCAGTAGTGCACGCATGAAGCCGGTCTTGAATTCTTAACCATCCCCAGTCTTCTGGATTTAAATTTTTCCCTCTTCACATCCACTGTTGCACTTGAAGATAGACTCGGGCACTGTGGTATCGCGCGGCTGCAGAAGTAGGGGGAAGGCTCTGGACCTGTACTGTGGTGTTGCTGGTGGCTACCTTCTCGCAAAAACGCCTATAGCGCAGCACATCTAAACCTTCGTTAGGTCGACCTCCATACAAACATCACAAAGCTTTTTCACCAGCAGCAACAATTTCCTCCAAAGAAGATTGCCTTATGAAGACATAGGCGACCTCCTTAAATGCAGAGTCACTCCTCAACTTGCGTAATGCGACTCCTTTCCCAACACCATATAGCCCCTAGGTTGTATCAGAGCCAGAAACTGTATGCACGAAGGGCAACAAAAGGCACAGTTCAGGGCCCATTACACTTTTTAGTCCATTAATGTGCCACACCTTGTGGGTCTTCTTTGCTGTCTGCTTCTTTTCCGATTTCAAGGAAAGAGGCTGTGATTTCACATCCGCATGTAGACAAAGTAGTACTAACAGATCAGTGTCCTCTCCAACAACCGTTGTTGCGCTGTTTGCGGCCGAATCCACAGCTGTCTGCACAATTAGGATGTTGGCATCGCTTTCCGCGTGGAGGGTCTTTACGCCATGTTCCTGCAGTTCAGAACTAAGCATGTCGATAAACCTCTGCTTATTTTCACAGTTAGACAGAAAGTGTTCTTTCTTTGTCTTAAGGAGGCTCGAAAGGGTTTTTCGTTGCTATATTGTTTGTGAAACGATGGAAGATTACAAAGAAGGATGTTTAATGGTGTGCGCAAACTATATGTCTCCTTGCAACTCTATTGTTGGGCTATACTTTAAGGGTGCTTGTGACGTCATATCAGTTACCATGGCAACGCACGAGGTCCACAAAAGCGTCCTCTAAATTTCAGTTTTTGTAAATTATCTGAGAAACTAATTCGGTGACCTATCATTTTTATTTCTTTGTTGGAAAGTCCCCTAAATTCTTTAACTTTTCAGACAGTATGGAAAAATTTTATCTAGTAGAACTAAATATATTTAAAGAAAAACGCGTTTTATGGCTTACAGAAAATTCCACTAGATAATTTTCCCCGAAACTTTTATATCTGAAGTGCCATCGCGAATGGTGCGTGTATGCAAAAAATCAAGATAGGTCACCGAGCGAACTTTCGAGCTAAAAACAAATGTTTTCCGCAGATTTTATTTCCGGTTCGCGCGATTTTACGCAGCATTAACTTCCGGTGTACTGATTTTAATACTGATTCAGCTGACGCGTGCATCTTAGTTATGGCGTGTATAGATTGCGCGCGCGCGTGCACCTAAAAACCCTTTCGAGCCTCCTTAAGAGGCATACTTCCGACAAAATTTACTTTAGGACCTACCAAATCTTTACATTTATACACGTGCACGCATTTTGTTTTCCAATTACGCCTATTGTTTTTAGCTGTTTGCTGTAAAAATTTACGCATATATTTTGAATAAATCGCGCGGCAGCCATTTTGAATTTAGAAAAAGAAGTCAATCATAAAACTGTAATTTCACCATTTTATCCTTCGAAACATTTGGTAGACTTTTGACATGTTATTTATAGGCATCACTAGAATAACTTCCGGCAAAAATAAATTCTGTTGCAATTACTTCAAGGTTCGGTCTTTTTTTCTCGTAGAATGACTAGACTATTGAAGACATCGCACTTGAGCTCGAGCAGGATGGAAATGTGCTGTTCGTGTTTTATGAACACAAAATACGAGTGCTTGAAGTGCAAAATACCAATTTGTAACCAGTGTTCTGTTTGCTAACAAAAGCACGGTCAAACATGCCACTCGGAGTAGTGGCTGTCGTCTTTGATACACTGATCTCAGAGCTGTATGCAATGCCCTTCTTCTCTGCCTATTTTTTGCAATTAATTGCCAAAGTAAGGCGTCGCGAGCACTATGTTCCGGCATCTCGCTTACAACTACTAGCATTAATTAGCAGCGCTTCGGGTGAATAGCACGGGGGCGCGTGCTTATTCCTGTGTTTTAATTAAGCCAACTGGTGAAATAGGTGCGACGTTTGCTACCAAGCTGAAATGAAGTCGACTCTTTGTCGCGCCTATTTAAATGTATTCGACGCGACTTTAGATTCGACGTTTGCCCTAGGCCTAAGTCTCTCTTGGGAATTGAGGAACAAAAGAAACTTGAAAAATTTGCAATTTTGACCCGAAAGTCTCGGAGCCATGCTTGAATATTGATATATCGAACGTGGCCTATTGCTTTCCAAAAATTGAAAGTCTGATGGTGCTGTGCATTTTCTGGACTGTATTTTCGAACAGTTTTTTCGTTTGTAGTAATCGTGTATATTCTTTTAGATAGGGCAAATCTAATATGCTCGTGCATTCGCAAATTGAACAATCCCGAAAAACTTTTGATGATTTTCATTATTTACTGCACGTCTTTCTGTGATGTACCACAAGGAGCAGGAACTTAGGTGCACCTGTGCGGCTTCTTTATAATGTACCACAAGGACTAGCAAATCAGGTAACTATAAAGCAGATGACCTCTCCTGGGCTTTGAGGCGGGGGTTAGGTTACTGTTTCAAACTACTATACCAGTCCAAAGCACTGCTACTTTACCACTTATGGTATACAAGCTGCTGCTTCACCAAAAAAAAAAAAACTGGACAGTTTTTAGAAAATGCCATCTCAAACCCCCACCACCACCCTAAAACTTGAAATTTCCTAGTAACAAACAAAGTTAGTTATGCTTGTGGTATCAAAGAAAAAGCCCACTTTTGGACCGCATCTAGCTCACTAAAGTCCAATCTCAATTATCCAATTATCTGGGCTCATAAGAAGTAGCGTTGATAATAAGACACTGGATTTACTGGGACCAAAGCGTGGTGTTATTGGGAGAACTCGTAAAAATGATTTTATCAAGTACCTGAACTTAATAAATTAAAAGATTGAAATAGGTTTTCCGATACTTTATTACTTAAAACATTTCCTAGAACCCAACAGCTTGGTAACAGAGAAAGCTGACTGCCTGATCTCGGAACTGTTGTTCCTCGGTAATCGCAAACCGAAACTAAACACTCCATTTGAGCTGAAGTCTTTGTTTGAACAAAACACTTGTAATTAACTATATATTTACGTACATTGATAAGACATTGTACAGCTAGAGTTTTTGGCAAGGAAATTTACTGCACAAACATTACATTTTAGGGCGCACTGCGTAGTTTTGAGCACATTGTTTATCTTTTCTAGGAATAAACAATGGCAAATTGTTATCTTTTCTAGGAAATGATCAATTACTAGTAATGGTAAAAAAAAACAGATATAAGTAATTTGATCATAAGGGCATTTTAATGTTACAGAAACTAGGATACGCCCCGGCTGTTTGGCCGCTTGGTGTGGCACAGACTTAAGTTTGCATGAATTTTCGCATTGACACAGAAACTTACAAGGAGGAAACTAAACTATTGACTGGTATAACTGTATAAACCGACTCCATTGCCGAAGTGTAACAGCATCAACTCAGATAAGCCTCTCTGACGTCGTCTTCTCGGTCTCGTATGATGATGATGGCCTGAAAAAAAGGGACAAACATTAATACATGATTGAAACTAAATAAGCATTATCCAGTTATACAGCTTTTGCTACAAAACATCGAATCTTTTAGCTAGAAATCACATTCCTTTGAGTAAGACACTGCCTGGCATAAAAAGAGTAAAGGGACCCAGGAAGAGAATATTTCTCTTCTAGACAGTCCCATAGCCAAACCATTTTTTCCACAGTTCTTTGCACTGAAATTACATATTTTGTACACTAAAGAATTGTGCACGGAAACTATGGAATTGCTAGCTACCAGCTGCACAGTATCTTTGATTTATTAACGTCAATTTACGTGCTGAACAAGAATTTACGTACATTGATAAGACATTGTACAGGTATAGTTTTTGGCAAGGAAATTAACTGTACAAACATTACATTTTAAGGCGCACTGCGTAGTTTTGAGCACATTTTAACCAACCTTTACCTGATCGAAATTGGCCGTAAGAAATTACGTTTAGATTTTAGTGACAGATCGGGTACCTTTTAGGCATATATTGCGCATTTTGGGGAAACATCGTGCACCTTTCGACAAGAGCTTGCACCACTTTCATCGTCTTTGAGCTGGACTTCAGACAGTTACTGGCAATTACTTGCGCACGTATAAATCGCACATGAGTTTTACGGGTTTTAGCTAGAACCTGAACAAGTTACGTTAGAATGGAAAACATGAACAGATTTCAATCGGTTTGCAGCATCAAGAAACAGTACCAGCTAGGTAATTTCTTCCAATTTCTTTTTAGCTTTTATCTTGGAGGCGTATCCAATTACATGGGCAGGACACATGATTAGGTCACCCAATCAGTGCCAATTCTTCAACCAACAATGCCAACATATAAGTATCAAGCTCTGTGTAATGCGTACAGACAGTTCCAGGCTCTCTTCTCCAAAACATTTTAGTCCAATTTCCAGATTTTAGCTTGGCAGCGTATCAGTTACATGGGCAGAGTACACATGATTAGTCACCAATCCAGTGTCAATTCCTCAAACCAAACATGATCCAAACATAGAACACTAAGTTCAAGCTCTGTTTAATGCGTACAGAAACGTTCCCAGGGGCCAAAACAGGTTTAGTCACAGACCAGAAAACTCTGGAAGAGAATGTGCTTAGTGCACCAACTCCCTAATGGGTCGGTACTTACACCAGCTATCTCTCTTACAAAGGTCAAGATCCATTCGGCACATGTAGACAGTCTCATGACCAAAACAACTTTTTTTCCTTTATTTTTCTTTGGGAGGACCAGTCCTTCAAAGATTAAGAAACTCTGGACGAGAATGTGCTTGATGGACCAACTCCCTTGTTGGTCGGTACTTACACCAGCTATCTCTTGTACAAGGTTCAAGATCCATTCAGCACATGCAGACTGTCTTGTGACCAAAACATTTTTTTCCCTTTATTTTTCTTGGGGAGGACCAGTCCTTCAAAGATCAAGAAACCCTGAACGAGAATGTGCTTGGTGGACCAACTCCCTTGTTGGTCGGTACTTTCACCAGCTATCTCTTGTACAAAGTTCAAGATCCATTCAGCCCATGCAGACAGTCCCATGGCAATTCAACTGAGCTTTTTCATAAATTGTACCTTGGAAAGCTGAGTATTTTACAGTTTTATTAGATTTTGAATGGACTGTCAAATCTATGATGATCAATTTTCAAATTCCCAGTCTTCCCCTCCCCCTTCCCCTCACACCTCTCGAATATGACAAGTTCTGGGGGAAATGGCAAAAAAGAAGAGGGAGTACAAACAAAAACAAGACTTTCAATTTAGACTGTTTTGATTACTGTACTCATGATAAATTACAAGAATGGCCTCCCCTTCCCCTCCCTCAGAAAAGGTGAATTTTTTTGAGCGGGAGGGATTTTCCCGGGATACTGGAGAAAAAACTACCCTTCCCTCCCCCCCAAAAAAAAGTTTACAAAATGGAGGAGTGTTATGGTCTTACATCAATTAAATGTTTGGAATCAAGCATTCAGTGAAGCGATCAAGTCATGCCTGAGAAAGAAAACTATTTATGGTAAAACCAAACTAAGTAAAAAAACTCATAATTGGGGCTTGAGGCGTTATAAACTAAATGCAATTTTGAGATGGCATTACCACATTACTTTGACGGCTAGTTGGGAGAAAATGAGTATTATTCTCGTACATTTGGCAGAGCCACAACAATTACTAAAATTTGGAATGCAAACCAAAGCATTGCACCGGTATCGGCACCGCACCGGTACCGGCATCGCACCGGTATCGCGAGGTCACGGGTTCGAATCCCGTTGAAGCCCTGATTTTTTTTTTTTCAGGCTTCTTCTTCCAATTGCTTAAATTGGAAAATTTACTGCGATGATCACTCTTCACATGTATCTACATCCGCAGTACAAATATGAATTATTTCATATATACTTCACATCACTTCACTGCACGGGAAAATGTGAACTCAATAAATTGACCTCGCTCCCAACGTGTGGCTTCATAGCTCAGTTGGTAGAGCATCGCACCGGTATCGCGGAGGTCACGGGTTCGAATACCGTTGAAGCCCTGATGTTTTTTTAGCTTCTTCTTTCCAATTGCTTAAAATGGAAAATTTACTGCGATGATCACTCTTCACATGAATGCAAACCAAAGATGGCAGAATTAAAAGCATTGACAGTAGTGCAGGACAATACATTAAGTTTGAAAGCACTTGTTACTTTATTATATTTCTATACTAGGATGTTTAGCAGAGATCAGTTTCTCCAGTTTAATGCACTTTTCAGTTGAAAAACTGGATGTTTTTTCACTAGTACGTGTAGTAAAACATAGAAATATTATTGCATTATATATTTCGTTGTAACAATTATTACCTCTATCACCAATCAAAAAGAAATACTTTTTACCCTGCTGTCCATGGGTCAGGCTAGGCATTTGTAGTCCTTTAAAAGCTGCACTATGGGGATCTACCAGAGGTGTAATTTGTAGGTTGCAGGTATCAAGTTGCAGGTCGCAGGTGGCTGGTTCCAGGTTGCCGTAATAATAATAATACTAATGCTAATGCTAATGCTATTGCTATTGCTATTGCTATTGCTATTGCTATTGCTATTGCTATTGCTATTGCTATTGCTATTGCACTATTGCTATTGCTATTGTTATTGTTATTGCTATTGCTATTGCTATTGCTATTGCACTATTGCTATTGCTATTGCTATTGCACTATTGCTATATGAATGACAAAAGTAACACCCCAGCTGTACTACTGAATATTCTTACACCTGCATCAGAGATCCACTCATACAACACCAGATATGCTTCAAATCAAAACTTCTTTAAGCCATTAGTATGCACTAATTATGGTACATCTACATTTAAATTCTCTGCAATAAAAATCTGGGAATCTGTCCCACTAGAAATTAAATGTCTTCCGTACATGCTCTTCAAAAAGCAGTATAAGAGATTCCTATTGAGCTCTCAAAACTGACCATAATCTAACTACTAGCCATAGAAGATAATAATGCACAATATGTAGGATATCATTTTCGTCTCTTTTTCTCTAGCTTGTCTTTCTTCTCTTTCAAATATACTTAGCATGCAGCCAACGCCAATTTATCTCTCACATGACAGTGACCAACTCGAAAGCTCATTAGCTACTTTGGTCACTGTACACGATTAAATAGTGTTTCTTTTCTGGTTAACTTTTGTTTGTATTTTTTTATTTCTATATAATTGTAAACTATGTTATATTAAGTTGTATCACGTCTGTAAATAGTGTAAAATAATAAAAACTTGAACTTGAAAAACTTGAACTTGAACTTATTGCTATTGCTAATGCTATTACTAATGCTATTACTATTACTATTACTATTACTATTACTATTACTATTATGTGCACAGTAATAGTAATAGTAATAGTAATAGTAATAGTAATAGTAATAGCATTAGTAATAGCATTAGCAATAGCAATAAGTTCAAGTTCAAGTTTTTCAAGTTCAAGTTTTTATTATTTTACACTATTTACAGACGTGATACAACTTAATATAACATAGTTTACAATTATATAGAAATAAAAAAATACAAACAAAAGTTAACCAGAAAAGAAACACTATTTAATCGTGTACAGTGACCAAAGTAGCTAATGAGCTTTCGAGTTGGTCACTGTCATGTGAGAGATAAATTGGCGTTGGCTGCATGCTAAGTATATTTGAAAGAGAAGAAAGACAAGCTAGAGAAAAAAGAGACGAAAATGATATCCTACATATTGTGCATTATTATCTTCTATGGCTAGTAGTTAGATTATGGTCAGTTTTGAGAGCTCAATAGGAATCTCTTATACTGCTTTTTGAAGAGCATGTACGGAAGACATTTAATTTCTAGTGGGACAGATTCCCAGATTTTTATTGCAGAGAATTTAAATGTAGATGTACCATAATTAGTGCATACTAATGGCTTAAAGAAGTTTTGATTTGAAGCATATCTGGTGTTGTATGAGTGGATCTCTGATGCAGGTGTAAGAATATTCAGTAGTACAGCTGGGGTGTTACTTTTGTCATTCATATAGCAATAGTGCAATAGCAATAGCAATAGCAATAGTGCAATAGCAATAGCAATAGCAATAGCAATAACAATAACAATAGCAATAGCAATAGTGCAATAGCAATAGCAATAGCAATAGCAATAGCAATAGCAATAGCAATAGCAATAGCAATAGCAATAGCATTAGCATTAGCATTAGTATTATTATTATTACGGCAACCTGGAACCAGCCACCTGCGACCTGCAACTTGATACCTGCAACCTACAAATTACACCTCTGGTAGATCCCCATAGTGCAGCTTTTAAAGGACTACAAATGCCTAGCCTGACCCATGGACAGCAGGGTAAAAAGTATTTCTTTTGATTGGTGATAGAGGTAATAATTGTTACAACGAAATATATAATGCAATAATATTTCTATGTTTTACTACACGTACTAGTGAAAAAACATCCAGTTTTTCAACTGAAAAGTGCATTAAACTGGAGAAACTGATCTCTGCTAAACATCCTAGTATAGAAATATAATAAAGTAACAAGTGCTTTCAAACTTAATGTATTGTCCTGCACTACTGTCAATGCTTTTAATTCTGCCATCTTTGGTTTGCATTCATGTGAAGAGTGATCATCGCAGTAAATTTTCCATTTTAAGCAATTGGAAAGAAGAAGCTAAAAAAACATCAGGGCTTCAACGGTATTCGAACCCGTGACCTCCGCGATACCGGTGCGATGCTCTACCAACTGAGCTATGAAGCCACACGTTGGGAGCGAGGTCAATTTATTGAGTTCACATTTTCCCGTGCAGTGAAGTGATGTGAAGTATATATGAAATAATTCATATTTGTACTGCGGATGTAGATACATGTGAAGAGTGATCATCGCAGTAAATTTTCCAATTTAAGCAATTGGAAAGAAGAAGCCTGAAAAAAAAAAAATCAGGGCTTCAACGGGATTCGAACCCGTGACCTCGCGATACCGGTGCGATGCCGGTACCGGTGCGGTGCCGATACCGGTGCAATGCTTTGGTTTGCATTCCAAATTTTAGTAATTGTTGTGGCTCTGCCAAATGTACGAGAATAATACTCATTTTCTCCCAACTAGCCGTCAAAGTAATGTGGTAATGCCATCTCAAAATTGCATTTAGTTTATAACGCCTCAAGCCCCAATTATGAGTTTTTTTACTTAGTTTGGTTTTACCATAAATAGTTTTCTTTCTCAGGCATGACTTGATCGCTTCACTGAATGCTTGATTCCAAACATTTAATTGATGTAAGACCATAACACTCCTCCATTTTGTAAACTTTTTTTTGGGGGGGAGGGAAGGGTAGTTTTTTCTCCAGTATCCCGGGAAAATCCCTCCCGCTCAAAAAAATTCACCTTTTCTGAGGGAGGGGAAGGGGAGGCCATTCTTGTAATTTATCATGAGTACAGTAATCAAAACAGTCTAATTGAAAGTCTTGTTTTTGTTTGTACTCCCTCTTCTTTTTTGCCATTTCCCCCAGAACTTGTCATATTCGAGAGGTGTGAGGGGAAGGGGGAGGGGAAGACTGGGAATTTGAAAATTGATCATCATAGATTTGACAGTCCATTCAAAATCTAATAAAACTGTAAAATACTCAGCTTTCCAAGGTACAATTTATGAAAAAGCTCAGTTGAAT
Source organism: Platygyra sinensis (assembly GCA_019787425.1). Taxonomy (NCBI): domain Eukaryota; kingdom Metazoa; phylum Cnidaria; class Anthozoa; order Scleractinia; family Merulinidae; genus Platygyra; species Platygyra sinensis. The sequence goes on along the minus strand of JAHPZR010019202.1, from coordinate 13,414 downwards.
TGACCTGTAACTCTGTTCAGTCTAATTTTACTTCACTGCTGTGACTTAATGCAACTTTTTTGCAACTGGTGCCAGTCCTGTATGCCACCATACATTACCGAAAGTATACAGGAAAGCAGATCCTGCCGAGGTCTTTGGCAGACTAGATCATAAATCCGCTTTCCAAGCCCATGACTCCTTGCATTGATCATGGACTGTACTTCTTTACACTGGTGCAGTTTACTAATTTGTAGGGTTCCCAGTCCAAACTGAGAAAAAGATGAGTTGCTTGGTCTGTGCAAGCAAAGATTTGTCCTAGAAATTGGAGAATATTGAGAAAAGTATATATTTTAAAATAAGAAATACTGGATAATTAAATAAATTATATATATAATATATTATATATATAATATATATTGAAAATAGAAGAAAACTATCTATATATAGTATATATATATATAGTAGATATAATATATATATATATATATATATATATATATATATATATATGTTTTTGGCCATGGGGCTGTCTGCATGGGCTGAATTGCGATCATTAAACTTTGTACAAGAGGTAGCTGCTGTAGGTACTGACCCACAAGGGAGTTAGTCCCACTCAGCTACATTCTCTTCCTGAGTTTCTTTCGTCTGGTGACGCTAAGACTGGTCCCTGCCTAAAAAAAAAACTGAAAAAAATGTTTTGGCCATGGGACTGTCTGCATGGGCTTAATGGATCTTGAACTTGTACAAGACGATAGCTGGTGTAAGTACTCACCGACAAGGGAGTTGGTCCACCAAGCACATTTCTCGTCCGGAGTTTCTTTGATCTTTTGAAGAACTGGTTCCTTCTAAGAGAAAATAAAGGAGAAAAGGTTGTTTTGGGGTACATGAGACGCTGGTCCTGCATGTGCTGAATGGATTCTTGAACTTTGTAAGAGAGGAGAGCTCGTGTAAGTACCGGCCCATTAGGGAGTTGGGTGCAACTAAGCACATTCCCTCTTACTGAGTTTTCCTGGTCTGTGACTCAACCTGTTTTTTGGCCCTGGAACTTTTCTGTACGCAATTAAACAGAGCTTGAACTTAGTGTTCTATGTTTGGAGATGTTTGGATTTGAGGAATTGACCACTGATTGGTGGACTAAATCATGTGTACTCTGCCCAATGTCACTAGGGATACGCTGCCAAGCTAAAATCTGGAAATTTGACTAACATGTTTTGGAGCAGAGAGCCTGGAACTGTCTGTACGCATTAAACAGAGCTTGATACTTCTAGTTGGCATTGTTGGTTGAAGAATTTGGCACTGATTGGTGACCTAATCATGTGTCCTGCCCCATGTAATTGGAGACGCCTCCAAGATAAAAGCTAAAAAGAAATAGGAAGAAATTCCCTAGCTGGTACTGTTCTTGATGCTGCAAAACCGATGAAATCTGTTTCATGTTTTCCATTCTACTGTAACTTGTTCAGGTTCCAGCTAAAACCCGTAAAAAATCATGTGCGATTTATACGTGCGCAAGTAATTGCCAGTAACTGTCTGAAGTCCAGCTCAAAGACGATGAAAGTGGTGCAAGCTCTTGTCGAAAGGTGCACGATGTTTCCCCAAAATGCGCAATATATGCCTAAAAGGTACCCGATCTGTCACTAAAATCTAAACGTAATTTCTTACGGCCAATTTCGATCAGGTAAAGGTTGGTTAAAATGTGCTCAAAACTACGCAGTGCGCCTTAAAATGTAATGTTTGTACAGTTAATTTCCTTGCCAAAAACTATACCTGTACAATGTCTTATCAATGTACGTAAATTCTTGTTCAGCACGTAAATGACGTTAATAAATCAAAGATACTGTGCAGCTGGTAGCTAGCAATTCCATAGTTTCCGTTGCACAATTCTTTAGTGTACAAAATATGTAATTTCAGTGCAAAGAACTGTGGAAAAAATGGTTTGGCTATGGGACTGTCTAGAAGAGAAATATTCTCTTCCTGGGTCCCTTTACTCTTTTTATGCCAGGCAGTGTCTTACTCAAAGGAATGTGATTTCTAGCTAAAAGATTCGATGTTTTGTAGCAAAAGCTGTATAACTGGATAATGCTTATTTAGTTTCAATCATGTATTAATGTTTGTCCCTTTTTTTCAGGCCATCATCATCATACGAGACCGAGAAGACGACGTCAGAGAGGCTTATCTGAGTTGATGCTGTTACACTTCGGCAATGGAGTCGGTTTATACAGTTATACCAGTCAATAGTTTAGTTTCCTCCTTGTAAGTTTCTGTGTCAATGCGAAAATTCATGCAAACTTAAGTCTGTGCCACACCAAGCGGCCAAACAGCCGGGGCGTATCCTAGTTTCTGTAACATTAAAATGCCCTTATGATCAAATTACTTATATCTGTTTTTTTTTACCATTACTAGTAATTGATCATTTCCTAGAAAAGATAAACAATTTGCCATTGTTTATTCCTAGAAAAGATAAACAATGTGCTCAAAACTACGCAGTGCGCCCTAAAATGTAATGTTTGTGCAGTAAATTTCCTTGCCAAAAACTCTAGCTGTACAATGTCTTATCAATGTACGTAAATATATAGTTAATTACAAGTGTTTTTGTTCAAACAAAGACTTCAGCTCAAATGGAGTGTTTAGTTTCGGTTTGCGATTACCGAGGAACAACAGTTCCGAGATCAGGCAGTTCAGCTTTCTCTGTTACCAAGCTGTTGGGTTCTAGGAAATGTTTTAAGTAATAAAGTATCGGAAAACCTATTTCAATCTTTTAATTTATTAAGTTCAGGTACTTGATAAAATCATTTTTACGAGTTCTCCCAATAACACCACGCTTTGGTCCCAGTAAATCCAGTGTCTTATTATCAACGCTACTTCTTATGAGCCCAGATAATTGGATAATTGAGATTGGACTTTAGTGAGCTAGATGCGGTCCAAAAGTGGGCTTTTTCTTTGATACCACAAGCATAACTAACTTTGTTTGTTACTAGGAAATTTCAAGTTTTAGGGTGGTGGTGGGGGTTTGAGATGGCATTTTCTAAAAACTGTCCAGTTTTTTTTTTTTTGGTGAAGCAGCAGCTTGTATACCATAAGTGGTAAAGTAGCAGTGCTTTGGACTGGTATAGTAGTTTGAAACAGTAACCTAACCCCCGCCTCAAAGCCCAGGAGAGGTCATCTGCTTTATAGTTACCTGATTTGCTAGTCCTTGTGGTACATTATAAAGAAGCCGCACAGGTGCACCTAAGTTCCTGCTCCTTGTGGTACATCACAGAAAGACGTGCAGTAAATAATGAAAATCATCAAAAGTTTTTCGGGATTGTTCAATTTGCGAATGCACGAGCATATTAGATTTGCCCTATCTAAAAGAATATACACGATTACTACAAACGAAAAAACTGTTCGAAAATACAGTCCAGAAAATGCACAGCACCATCAGACTTTCAATTTTTGGAAAGCAATAGGCCACGTTCGATATATCAATATTCAAGCATGGCTCCGAGACTTTCGGGTCAAAATTGCAAATTTTTCAAGTTTCTTTTGTTCCTCAATTCCCAAGAGAGACTTAGGCCTAGGGCAAACGTCGAATCTAAAGTCGCGTCGAATACATTTAAATAGGCGCGACAAAGAGTCGACTTCATTTCAGCTTGGTAGCAAACGTCGCACCTATTTCACCAGTTGGCTTAATTAAAACACAGGAATAAGCACGCGCCCCCGTGCTATTCACCCGAAGCGCTGCTAATTAATGCTAGTAGTTGTAAGCGAGATGCCGGAACATAGTGCTCGCGACGCCTTACTTTGGCAATTAATTGCAAAAAATAGGCAGAGAAGAAGGGCATTGCATACAGCTCTGAGATCAGTGTATCAAAGACGACAGCCACTACTCCGAGTGGCATGTTTGACCGTGCTTTTGTTAGCAAACAGAACACTGGTTACAAATTGGTATTTTGCACTTCAAGCACTCGTATTTTGTGTTCATAAAACACGAACAGCACATTTCCATCCTGCTCGAGCTCAAGTGCGATGTCTTCAATAGTCTAGTCATTCTACGAGAAAAAAAGACCGAACCTTGAAGTAATTGCAACAGAATTTATTTTTGCCGGAAGTTATTCTAGTGATGCCTATAAATAACATGTCAAAAGTCTACCAAATGTTTCGAAGGATAAAATGGTGAAATTACAGTTTTATGATTGACTTCTTTTTCTAAATTCAAAATGGCTGCCGCGCGATTTATTCAAAATATATGCGTAAATTTTTACAGCAAACAGCTAAAAACAATAGGCGTAATTGGAAAACAAAATGCGTGCACGTGTATAAATGTAAAGATTTGGTAGGTCCTAAAGTAAATTTTGTCGGAAGTATGCCTCTTAAGGAGGCTCGAAAGGGTTTTTAGGTGCACGCGCGCGCGCAATCTATACACGCCATAACTAAGATGCACGCGTCAGCTGAATCAGTATTAAAATCAGTACACCGGAAGTTAATGCTGCGTAAAATCGCGCGAACCGGAAATAAAATCTGCGGAAAACATTTGTTTTTAGCTCGAAAGTTCGCTCGGTGACCTATCTTGATTTTTTGCATACACGCACCATTCGCGATGGCACTTCAGATATAAAAGTTTTCGGGGAAAATTATCTAGTGGAATTTTCTGTAAGCCATAAAACGCGTTTTCTTTAAATATATTTAGTTCTACTAGATAAAATTTTTCCATACTGTCTGAAAAGTTAAAGAATTTAGGGGACTTTCCAACAAAGAAATAAAAATGATAGGTCACCGAATTAGTTTCTCAGATAATTTACAAAAACTGAAATTTAGAGGACGCTTTTGTGGACCTCGTGCGTTGCCATGGTAACTGATATGACGTCACAAGCACCCTTAAAGTATAGCCCAACAATAGAGTTGCAAGGAGACATATAGTTTGCGCACACCATTAAACATCCTTCTTTGTAATCTTCCATCGTTTCACAAACAATATAGCAACGAAAAACCCTTTCGAGCCTCCTTAAGACAAAGAAAGAACACTTTCTGTCTAACTGTGAAAATAAGCAGAGGTTTATCGACATGCTTAGTTCTGAACTGCAGGAACATGGCGTAAAGACCCTCCACGCGGAAAGCGATGCCAACATCCTAATTGTGCAGACAGCTGTGGATTCGGCCGCAAACAGCGCAACAACGGTTGTTGGAGAGGACACTGATCTGTTAGTACTACTTTGTCTACATGCGGATGTGAAATCACAGCCTCTTTCCTTGAAATCGGAAAAGAAGCAGACAGCAAAGAAGACCCACAAGGTGTGGCACATTAATGGACTAAAAAGTGTAATGGGCCCTGAACTGTGCCTTTTGTTGCCCTTCGTGCATACAGTTTCTGGCTCTGATACAACCTAGGGGCTATATGGTGTTGGGAAAGGAGTCGCATTACGCAAGTTGAGGAGTGACTCTGCATTTAAGGAGGTCGCCTATGTCTTCATAAGGCAATCTTCTTTGGAGGAAATTGTTGCTGCTGGTGAAAAAGCTTTGTGATGTTTGTATGGAGGTCGACCTAACGAAGGTTTAGATGTGCTGCGCTATAGGCGTTTTTGCGAGAAGGTAGCCACCAGCAACACCACAGTACAGGTCCAGAGCCTTCCCCCTACTTCTGCAGCCGCGCGATACCACAGTGCCCGAGTCTATCTTCAAGTGCAACAGTGGATGTGAAGAGGGAAAAATTTAAATCCAGAAGACTGGGGATGGTTAAGAATTCAAGACCGGCTTCATGCGTGCACTACTGATCAACCTCCAGCTCCTGACAACCTTTTGAAACTTATCAGATGCACATGTAAACAAGGATGCGATAGTCGGGGGTGCAGCTGTAGGAAATTTGGAATTCCTTGTTTATTTGCGTGTAGTGAGTGCCGAGGTGTCAACTGTACCAACTCAAGCACCAATTTTTCTGATGTTTTGTTAAATGTGGAAGGTA
>JAHPZR010019202.1:0-5000 GCA_019787425.1 Platygyra sinensis | reverse complement strand
TATGTCCCCCCAGGGAATTAGCTTGTGTAATCAGGCGTCCTTTGGGGGTTTAATTCAAATTTTCCGACGAGCATTCCTGACCATTTCATATGTCCCCCGGGGAAAAAAAGTCCCGTGTTAGGTAGCTAAATGAACACTCAAGTTTCCTAGCGAGTACACGCTGGTCGCGGCCCTGATCTATTCATCGCCCTGTATTTCATTCCCCAATAGGTCGTTATACTACCAAAACAGGTAGACCGCGAATTCAAAGACAAGCGTGGCGGTTGACTTCGGCGGCAAACGTCTCAGACGTCACGTGACCAAAATCGTAGGCTACGATTTTGGTCACGTGGCTTTAATTCTCACGAGGAAAAGGTGAACGCATGTGGTCACATTCCAGTGCGTGATTTAACAGTCACGTATTCTGTAAACTGCAAAAGGCGAACTCTAATTCGCGGAGCTTAAGAGGAAGCAATTTAGACTCCATCATTGCGGAATGTAAAAGAAAACTTTCAGTTGAAGTATTTAGGGCTTCCACGAAAATGGTTGACTCAGAAACTCCGAAGTGCGAACAACAAGCTGTACCGGCGAAGTCAGCAAGGAAAAAGGAATGTGACCACGTGCATTCAGCTTTTCGATTTGCAAATAAAGCCACGTGACCGAAATCGTTAACGTTTGGCGCCACAATCAACTGTCACTTTTGTCTTTGAATTCACGGTCTACCTATTTCCGTAGTAACAAAGAATGGACGCAACTCAACTTTGCGTTCACTTGGGTTGAGCAGCCAAACGACGGAAAACTTTTCAAATTTGCTCTCGACCGGAGTGAGCGCAAGCCCTCCAAAGTCAACGCAAAGAATGGCCAAACAGTCGCAAGTAGACCCAAGTTTTCAACTTGTGTGTACTCGCGAATTTGTTTGGCCAGAGCTTCAACGCTTGTGTTACTGTGTTTAGCGTTTTATTTCATAGAAACATGGAAAGCTAAAAATCGCGACAATCTTTTGTTTCTTGATTATTGCTAATTAATTAGTTTTATTACAGGAAAGACCTGTTTACACTGTAGTAAATATGACTAGTACTGGACATGCTAAGAGTGAAAAGGAGAAAAACAGTTTCAATTCTGGTTACAACCTTTTATATGGATATAAAGATGAAATATAAATATCAAACATAACGGCTTATTGTTGACTTTTTATAGCACTTAGAAATCCTGTTTCCAAAAATGAGTAGCGACAATTGAACGCAGTTATCATGTCTGTTTCAATTTTTAGTGAAAGTAAGGGTCACGAACTAAAGTAAGATGAGTATTTAGAAACGATTCAATTCCAGATCATTTTGTACAAAAGACAGCATTGACAAGCATCATCGGCATGGAAAACTACACTACAACTCATACTTTGAGTTACGGACTAATGTTTAAAGGAGAAAGAGAAAATAAAGTATTCTTGCCTTGCACTGTTACGGAATAAAAACGATAACTCGAAGCCCATTTAGTGGATAAAGTTACAAAATTGCGGTTTTATAGATTATAGGCTGATAACGAAGACGCTTCTCCAAAATTTTAAGTCTGCGCGTCTTCCTAAACTTCAGACATTTGACGAAATATTTTGCAAAAAATTTACAGAGCCGCCATGTTGGTGTACCTCCGTGGGAAATCAAAATGGCCGCCGGAAAAAAAAAAAGTGTAAAACATCTGGAGCTTCCTTTGGCTATCTAGGCGACTGATCATCTGTACTGAACAAACAAGAATTTACATAAGCATTTTCTCAATACTTTAACTTCTGAATAGGCTAAAAGTCACGACATAATTATGTATTTTTCGACAAACGCGTTCGTAGCTTCATATGACGCATCACCAAAGCTCTGAAGTTCAAAATGCGCTGGTTTCCAAACAATACAAGCTACTGGGATGAAAAGTCGTAAACAGTATAAGTTTACTCCCTCTTATGTCCGACGAGGATAACAACCTTGGTGGATCTTTAGTTTTAGAGTTTAGAAAATGATGACGTCACGTGCAAACCAAGAATTTTTCAACTTTTTGTATCTCAACGATGCTCCAGATGTAGATACAGTATTACCTTGAAAATGAAGTGTAACCAGGAGCAAAATTCTGTATAACATTAAACACAACATAGAAGCATCACTACTGGTATTGTATTTAATAATCCGAAAGTGATAATTCCTGTCAGTCGTATTCAAAGGTATGTATCCCATATTCCTTCAGTTGACCAAACTTCTTCCAGTTGTTGTCGAATGTATGACGCTTCACACTGTTTTTTCTGCATTCTTTTCAAAACAAAGGTCCATAACATCATGCACCTGGGAAAAATTAACTTAAAATTAGCCGAAAATAGTAAATGAAAAGCCAGTTGTGGCCACTGTCAATAAAGTCGTTGTGCTTAATGTTTGACAGTTTTTTGAAGGCTTATTTTCGACTTCTTACCACACAAAGGACAAGGACGACAATCTCTGTCATGTTTAATTGCATGCACTGATTTTTTTTTTGTCAATATATGGTTATTATTTGAATCTGTGTTTGATTACAGACGGCCGTGCAAGAAGGATTTCATCGAATTAAGTTAACAGTATCTTTCAAAAACTTAAAATAAGAAATAAAAAACGGCAAAACGGGGAAGACGTTCAAACTTCCTGTTTTAGTTTCGTTTAATATTCATTAGAATACCAACAGCTTTGGAAATGAGATACAACTAAACTCCGTTTAAGGTGGCTCGATTGATTTCCAATAGTGACACCATCCAAATTTGACTAAACATTCTAAAACTCATTAATTATTCATGCAGCTCTTACCCAACCAGAGCATCTTATTCTGGTAAGGTGGATGAGATTAGAAACCCAATGAAAAACGAGTTGGAAACACGGCCGTGTTTGAAACCCGTGTTTGAAACGATTTCAAATACGGATGCAAATTTTCTTAATATGCGTATTGATAAAGCAACAAAAACAGGTGGCGATAAACAACTTTATTTAAAGGGCATTGTCACGATAAAGCACATGTGCGGTCTTGATTGACAACATTTTTTTTTAACCAATAGAAACCGTAATACTATCACGAGCGCCACGAATTCGCCGCAGGTCAGCTTAGAGTTGCACGTGCCTTTCGAATATCTCTTTATCTGCCGGCTTTTGTCCTTTTGTTTGTAAAGAATATTTATCATGTTTATGTTGTGTGAAGGCCGTGTCCGTTGATTACAAGCGCATACGCTTTATTTTGTTCCAAATTGTATGTGTATTTGTAGCTATATATACAAAGTTTCCGATATTCGTCCTTGCATCTTTCTTTCGTTTTCTTTTTTTTTCGAACAAGACGGCTACGAGGTGAAAGTAGCTTTCGCCTCTAGCCGTTTCGAAAACCCTCTCGAGGACATTGTATTCCTCGACGGCATTCAACTCAAAGCACAAAATACGACTTTTAAATCTTTCATGGATGACTAAACAGTTCTTCAATATCGGTATTACTATTTTCACACGCCTCACAAGGTCGATGGAGGATGATTTTTCTCACAAATAACAACTTTGAAAACTGTTCCGTCGGATGAGAAATCAAATTGCTGCACATGCGCAGAAGGGTGTCAAATGCCCTTTAATTAATCACACATTTTACGAAACAAACTTTAAACCCAATTTATTTACTACTAACGTTGAATGTAACGGTACAGTTATCAAACTACCCAAAACAAAAAAGCCCATTCTTTTTCTAAATTTAAATTCTCGCTCAATGATGGCGACCTCGTGATTGGTTCACTTTCAACCTTGCTGTACATTTCCGACCTAAAATGGCACTGACGTTAGAAATTTTATCAGACCAAATGCACACGTTACCTCGGAAAAGGGCTGGCCACACACTTTTCCTCTTCTTCGCTTGTTTTAGGAGGTCAAAATCTCACTCTGCCATTTGCTTTGTGAAGCAACGTGTTCGCTCAGAACGGACAAACAGCTAGGTAACGTGACCTCAGTTGATGAATGTTCAAAAATGGGCCCTTTGCAGTTTACGATCACATGGTACAAAAACCGCCATGCTGGAGAGCAAACCGCCCATTGGGACCTCCAAAACAAAAGAATATTTAGTTATGTTGCTTTGTTTTGGAGGTCCCAGTGCGCAGTTTGCTCTCCAGCATGGCGGTTTTTGTACCATGCGATCGTAAACTGCAAAGGGCCCATGGTCACAGCGCAGCAGTTAAGATCCGGTAATAGGCCTTTTGCAACAAACGATCACATGGTACAAAATCCACCATGCTGGAGGGCAAACTTATTATTATTCCCGCACTGGGACGTTGAAACAAAAAGACCTCAACCAGTCAGGCTTGACTGGCCTTTGTTTTAATGTGCCAGTGCGGGAATAATAATGAGCTTGCCTTTCAGCACGGCGGATTTTGTACCATGTGATCGTTTGCTGCAAAAGGCCTATACGGACAACATTTTTCTTTAACTTGTCTCGCAACATTGTTTCATTGCAAGTTGAAATACGTTGTTGCATGTATTACCACGTTTGTGACCAACTTGTCTCGCAACAAAATACAGTGTTGCAAGTTAAGGGAACGTGTTGCGCAAAGTAGACTCGAGTTCTACTTTCTGCAACAAATCCTAGTTTTGCTGCTCGTATTAACACCGTGGGCGTAGCCAGGATTTTTCAAAGGAGGGGGGGGGGGGGGGGGGAGGGGGGATCACACTGGCTCATACAAGGGGTACTCATCAGATTGTCACCTGAATATTGTAGGTTGTTTGCTTACAAAAAGAGTAAAGGGGGTTAGTTTCTAAAGAAACTATGGTGCTGCGTCGGTGGGAGTATTACAGGATAATTTGGTTTTATCAACTGAGTTGATAATGTGAATTGGCCACCGTAAAGAGATTCGAAAGCTGACGTTTCCAGCGCTGGCCCTTCGTCGATTCGCTCCGACGAAGGGAAAAAGGTGAAAAAGGCTTACAAAGGGGCGCTCACGGGCACCCCAGGACCCCCCCCCCGGCTACGCCCTTGATTAACACTGAAGCTTCAACTTGTCTCGC
>JAHPZR010019200.1:40000-66719 GCA_019787425.1 Platygyra sinensis | reverse complement strand
AATTACACGGCTGCGTGGCCTTGTTGCAGAAAAACATTCTGAAATTTTCATTCACACTCGCCAACAGTTGTTGCGTGGATTAATTTTCAAACTTTGAAGAATAAATATCGCCATTTACAATATGAAAATGATTCTCTTGATGGTATTGAAAAAGTAGACAAACCTTCGGCGACTTGTATTTGCTGTAAAAGACCAATTTTCTTTATTTAACATAATAAAGCTTCGCTGACTATACACTTGAGCAAAGAGATTGCGACTCAATCCTTTTATGGAAGTCAGTAGTCTTTTCGTCAACCCAAAAAAGCCGTTGAATGCTCTTTCAACTCCGATTCTGGTTGTTGGCTCAGTTGTGAAAATAAATTGCGAAAAATAAGATTCTTATTTAACAAAGACACTATCTTTTACATTAAGCCGAATCACTTGAATTGGTATAATTTCTTGAACAACATTCGCGTAAAAATGTAACTTAGTTTTATTCAACTACTCGTGTGTTACTGTGTTTTTTTCTCGCCTTTCAGCGGCGGTCAAAAACAGAACTAAATCAATTGGAGATCTGGTTTGTGGAATATTACAGATCATTTACAGATATAAAACTGTCTGAGATGATCGTCGACGACTTTTAGATTATTTACTCAGTCAGAAATGGAATCTTTTGGTTAAATAAATGAAACGGTCGCATGAGATACTAACAAGTATGTTTTATCCTTTTCACTTATAAAACAACATAAGTTACCTACCGGATTAGATAAATGGAAAATTTCCTGATAAGTCGATTTTAACGATTATACAAGCAAGGGTGCTTTTTACTGTTAAAGCACCACTTTTCATAACCAATTAGAGGTTTTGACTGCAGTAAATTTGGCGAAAACAATCATAGATGATCAATTGTGCTCGCGAACAGATGCGCTATTCAGAAATGACAGTAAGAAATCGCACTGCCCACTACTTCATTTCTAATAAAACCGGTATTGTTGTGTTACAATACCCGCCTAATGGCAGCTTGTGTCAGGATTTAATAGTCGTATTTTCTGTTATGCTAAAAGCGTCCTAAAGCACCCTGGCAAGCCATTACACTGAGAGTGAGACGACGCTTTTGAAAAAAAAATTGCCCTTGTGCCATAGTGACTAGTAACAACAACTTGAGGCTACTTGATCACTTGACAGACTTTGTACAGTTACATAAATACTGATTTTGAATTCGGTGCAATAAATAGAAAGGACAATTTATAACATACATTTATTTTTATTTAGTATTATTACATATATGTAGTATTAGTCTAAAGTGTTTTAGTGGAAAATATACCACTCGTAAATTCGTGCATCCAGGACCCGCATGACGTATTGTACATATTCCCATTAGTGAGGATATTAATGACGTGATTTCTCGCTTTTTCACGGTTTTTTGTGCCAACAGTCAGTTTGCCAAAAGCTACACGGCAGCTTGAAAGTTATGATTTTTTTTTATTTTCTCACGTAAAACAATATTTTACCACTCGAAAATAAAATCCGTATGTTAACGCCACCACGATGTTTTATCCCGCTCTAATTAGCATAGAATATCAGCGTGATAAGGGCGTTAGTAACAATCCATAGCACCACTTTCTGCGGAATGATACGATATTATTTCCCGATTGTATGTTCACTGATCAAGTATCCTAAAAAAATTGCTTAAACCAATCAGTTGAGTGTTTTATTCTAATGACTCAACTTTGATTGGCTTTTTCGACGAGATTTCTTTAATCGTGATTGCCGTTTTTTTAAGGAAGAAAAGAAAAACAAAACTGAACAAAATGGAAAAGTAATAAATGCTGTGTCAAAAAACTCAACACCTCATACTGTTATCGCAGGAGCATGGAATACGTGATTGCTTTAATTCTTTTTGGTGAGGAAATATGGCGGAACGTGTTGTGAAGTAACATTGTTCTTGCCACAAGATCCCAAAGATATGCGAAGAGGAAAAATGACAGATTTTCTGTTACTCGGTAAGCTGGCAATACGCCACTTAGTCGTTTTGTTGACAGATATGATTAAAATCTAAGAATTTTGCTCTCTAATTGTCCAATTTCGTTCGAATAAGGAACCTGCGCAGAGTCAGTAATACCATGTTGTTAAGTAATTATCAACTCCTATTGCGTCTGCGTATGTCGCTTTTGCAAAAGTGGTCTGCAAGTGAAGTTTGTGTCAATAGCGTCGCGCTCGAATGACGTCACGAAATTTAACCCCCAGTATGACTCAAACAAACAAACCATTGACACCATTTCGTGGGCTACTTCTTTGACAGCGACGTGTGAAACAAAAGCGCTCGTGAGCTCCTCAGCACGAAACTCAGCGATTAATTTTGCTATTCGATGGTCTCGCTAGCTCAAAATGTTGGAGAAAACTTACGACATGTACCATGGAATAATAATAGTACAGAGTATGAAAGATGGCGGGAAAATGGGCTTCTCTTGTATGAAGGCTGTTTACGACTACACTCGTTAGCTCCATAGCGGAAAAAATATTATTATTGTACTCGACTTTCAGGTGTATCACTCATAAGAAAGCCAGCAAGTCAGCAAAGAAATACCATAAAGAAACACCGTAGATCCGATTGTCGTGACTGGGCCGCATTATTTATGTTACACGTATCGGAAATATACGCAGTTCAGGTCTGCTCACAGTCATAGATTTGTTTATGTGGTGGGATAAATATGGCTTTATTAAAATCTGGGTCCTCCATATTGCATAGTACACTCAATTTTGCTATGAAGTTAGAACTGTCTCTGAGATATTAAATAATTATGTCCGTTTGAGCGGACGGCTTGGGTTTTCAAATTTGGGAATTTCTGGCAATAAGTCAGCTGATAAGTCTTCTCTTCAAGACTAGGATAAACAGCAGGTACGTTTTTTGGTAACACGTTTCCCTGTGAAGTGTTCTGATCGGCTTGTTGCAACCGCCGAGCTAAAGGTTCTCGACGTCCAATTCCTGAAGGTTTTGGAATCCGTCCTACTGTCACTCCGGTTTTGTAAGATCCTCGTGCTATTTGTGACATTTAGGCCCTTTTGGACACCTCGAATCCGTTTTACATTACCCACGTCAGCAGTGTTTGCTTTCTAGCATTATTTAGTCCAATCAAAAACCTAGACATCAGTTTTTCCTATTTTTGCCTTATTTACTGGTCTAGAATACAACGCGCGCATACTGAACCTTCTACCAGACTGTAATTTTTGTCTGAGTCATGTGGGGGGGGGGGGGGGGGGGGGGGCGGGGGTCTGGGGAAACTGTGCGCGACGCTATTCGAAAAGTTTCAATTTCACTGACAGTACTAGTTTTATAAATCTGGGGCTAAAGTTAAAATATGCAACATCATGTTGTAAGTGGTCCGGCTGAATGAATCTAACATTGCTGCTCATCATGGAAAATGCTCGCGCGGCTAAGGTAGATCATAAAAAAAACGTTTATCTAATGTCTGATCGTTCAGCCGGCGCTTAATAAGTTGCTCTTTACTAACATGATTATCTTTGTAATGTTATATAAAAATATTACATCAAGAATATGTTGATTTCAAATTGATCTATCTTTGTTACTGGTCAAAATACGATGGCCTTATCCCTAAACCCGAAGTAGAAATTTCAAAAGGAACCTCGTTCTCTGATGCACAGCGCGGGCGAGTAAACACTTAGGCCCAGTGTCACTGACTTCCCAAAGACAAACCTTTGACGGGACCCATGGTTTTTTGAATGTCCGGCGGTAGATTCAACTTTGGATTGTGCCCCAGTTACTTTAAAGAAGTGCTGTTCCTTCTTCAATATAGCAATTAAAACTAGAATGGTTTTTTCAAATTTGAATTTCAAATTCTTCGGCTTCGATTCGGTTGTTTAGTTACAGTGTTTCGATCTTTAGTGGGATAAAACCTTTCGCGCTTTTGAGATTGACCGTTCTTAAGGTAGCCAGCCAAACGAGCGACGAACCTAACTACAGACAAATAGCATGCTTAAGTGTACATGAAACGTTACAACTTTGAAACCGTTATGAAACACTCACCTAGCGATGAACAAAGCTCTTTTGCCCGCACTATAGCCAAATGAAGCTGGATTAACTAATTGCATGTTCAAGCTTACTTTCAGTGACGTTTGCGATGTAGCCTGTATGAATATATTAACTTGTTGGTAACAGTAATACAAGCAAACATGGCCAAGAATTACATTGACAACCAATCAGCTCTCTTATCTTATCATTGTTATTTCTTTTCGGAAGTTTGAACATTTTGCTTGTTTAACGCTCGAGCGGCTAGGCACCACCTGTTTTATTAGTTGTTAATTAAGCTGGAATCATAGTACTTTGATGAAAACAACGGATAAATAAAATGACGAATTGTGTCGAGTAATTAGAGGCTTAAAAAGTTTCATCCCTGAAATTAAGGATGACCAAAAAATCAATTTAGGATCAAAACGGAGGGCTCAACTTTTGCATTTCAAAATAGTTCCATTGTTTATTTCATTGCATTTGACAGTTTCAATTTTTAAATTTCTTGTCATGTGGCATTTATATTCAGTTCGGTTTTATAGGTAGGGTGGTGGGTGGGGGTGGGGTGGGGAGTTGTATAGATAGTCCTCTATTAGTATGAAGTTTTTAGTGCTACAAATAACTTGTTTGTTTGGCCAGTGCTGAGGGTCCTGGACACTCAGTACTGGAGCGAATTTACCATCGCGTAGAGTTCCCATTGCAAGATCTCGCGACATCTACTTAATATTCCTTATTCGTAGGTCTATATAGCTCGTATTATTCTGGCATGCATAAACGGTACGAATTTCATCGGTTAACATAAAGTTTGCTTATTAGTTAAAAGGGTGGCTATTCAGCTCTCACCTTCGTTTGGGTTATTCGCACTTCTTAGTTAAAACGTGAATTTACCGCGGCTTTATAAAACACACAATTAACTGAGATTTATCGGGTTATGAGATTTATCGGGTTAACTGAGTTTATCGGGTTATAAAACCACTCGGCTTCGCCTCGTGGTTTTATGGTTTGATAAAACGCGATCCCTGAACGCCTTCAAAAGCGAAAATCTCTAGGGAATATGCGAACTTGTTTGTTTAGCGTATTAGTTGTGCTAATTTTAATTTCGTGTTGCACAAATGAATTTGAAGATACAAGCACGCATTACGTGGAGTCGCCCTAGAGAATTATTGTGAGAATTACCATTGTGTGGTTTTGGGACTGTATGGCCAATTCATGACACCATAAATCACATGGCTTCGAACCGGACGTTTTGGTGAGTCAAAAAGCGCGGTGGAAGAAGAGAAATATTGGATAATGTTGTCCCAAGGTCGACCCGTCCGGTAAATAAATGGGTGATGAAGATTTTTGAGGAGTGGTAGGCGGGAAGAACAAATAAGAAAACCATGTGAGGAAGGAAGCGGGTATGCTGTGGGAAACTTCTCAAATTCAAGATTTGGAAAAGAACATTTGCGACATGACGGCAGAGTCTCTAAACTTTTGGCTGACGAAGTTCATTATGTACTGTACCATATTACCTAATAAACTATTCGTAAATGTTAACTTTGGAATAAAGAAATTGAATTGCATCAGAGTTGTTTTGTTTGTAATTCCTGTATATTGAGCGGCCATTATACTATTTCACCTCTTGATAGCTGTTTTAAAACGCCATCCTTGTTAGTATTCTTTAACTATATAAAGAGTACTAATGAGGAGGGAATTTCTATATAAAGAATATCAATGAAGCAAAATACAATCAGACCCGCTCTCCCCAAGGACTGAAACCAAATGCCGCCCCCAGACTGTTTTACCGGGGCTTAAAACACGAGCACGGGACCGATTTCAATGGACGTAATAGGTTGTTGAGCTCATGAATTACTAATGAATTTTTCAAATAAAAAAAAAGGAACACCAAACAACAACAGGTTGAACTCGTTGTTTCTCTCCGTCTAGCATTCCATCCAGGTGGGAGAATAGTTCTTAGAAGCTTTGAGCCTGTTTTGAGTCACCATTTAGCTGCTTTTAACAGCTTTTGAGCTACTTTTTAGCAGTTTAATTTGTAAGTTACTTTTGACCTGTTTTTAGAGCCGCCGCTCTTGAGGGGCTTTTTTAGCTACTGCTGAGGGGCTTTTGAAACTGCTTTTTGAGCTGCTTTTGAGCTGCTTTTGAGCCGCTTTTGAGTTGCTTTTGGCTACTTTTGAGCTGGTTTTGAGCGGCTTTGAGCTGGTTTTTGAGCTGGTTTTGAGCTGCTTTTGACGTTTTTTTAGTTCCTTTTTAGCCGGCTTTTGAGCTGCTTTTGAGTCTCTTTTTGAGCTGATTTGGTTTTTGACCTCTTTGGTGGCTGAAGTTGCCATTCATAGTTTTCGTTATTTGTTCAGATGTTCTGAAAAGATATCTGATATAAAATCAAAACTAAATCAATGGGAAATCAAATTGAATAATCAAGGCAAAATCAAATTCAAGTAACTAGTACTTACACATTTTTATCAAATTTAAAAATCAAAACTAATCTATGAGAAATCAAATAGAAAAATAAAATTAGTAACAGCAAAATTAAGAATCCGATACAAAATACAGAATTGATTGGTGTCAAAGGGGCATTGTCACGCTATTTGGCAGCTTTATGAAAAGCTAGAAGGTGTCTTCGTATTAATTGAATTCAAAACCAATGATCTAGTTTTGTTATTGAAGACTATTTGAAGGAACTGAAACTGTTTCCTGTCGCCTGTCGCTACGGATAGCATGGATGGAAATGGATTGAAACTTGAAAAATTAACCAATTGACCAATTTTTTCGAGTGTTGATGCTACGTGTTCCAAAAGTCGTCAAGAATTTATTATGGTTAGCCCTCTCTGATCAATTCGTTTGATATCTTCGCCGTACGTAGCTTTACAGAAGCATTTTGTTTATGATTAAGCCTCAAAGTAATGATTTTAGCACAGTGATTGACCTAAAACAGCAAAATCCTCGTGACAATGCTCCTTAAGAGTATTATTTTGCCAAGGAAAACGGAATAAAATCTTTAAGCGCAAACTTGGCTTCCAACTAGGAGAACCGGAAGTCCATACACGCTTGTTGAAGCTGTGTTGTGATCTTTCCTGCATTATAAAATGTTTAAGCAGCAACCGAACGATGATCCTGCTGGTATACGTTGGATCAATGTAGTGATCTAATCGGTTTCACAAATTAAATGAAGAATATGAAGGCAGAAACCGACACAACGTAGAATGATTTTTGAAGGTGTACTATATTTCGGCTGGCCAAACCTGCATTGCCTGATTTCAAACCGTGAAGGACTGGGTACGAGTCTGTAAATTATGGGATTAGCAACTATTGATCCACATAGTCAGAAGGAACACACCGAGATTCACAAAATCCCTAAGTTTGGTGTTAATCAGGCTGGGTTTGACTGAGCTACAGCGATTTAAAAACGTCAAAATTTACAAAGAAATGCATTGCCATACATCTTTTGGGTCTATTCAGGGGCGGATCCAGGAATTTTTGATTAGGGGGGGGGGGGGGGGGGGGGGGGCGGGTCCAAACTTTGGTTCAGAAAGGACTGTTGGACTTTTTTGAGGCAAATAACTTCCCCCCACACCCTCTCCCACCAGTGCGGTTGCACGTTATAATGCCTTGCATTTCGCCGCTTATCGTTTTCTTGGATTATACTCGTAAAGGATGCACCCTTGGAACATCCACTTCTTGTGACGTGTTTTGGTTACAAAGATTGTACAGATTTCGTCAACATCAAAGTCAAGGTCATTGATGTAAGTGCATGAGTGCAATCCTGACAATCGCTCATCAGACATCCTGTTTCTGAGATATGACTTGATTCGTCGCAAGTCAGAGAATGAACGCTCAGCTTCGGCAGAACTAACAGGAAGGGTACAACCAATAATAAGCAAAACTCGTATGTTGGGGTAAATAATCCTCATCAGCATATTTTGCACACTCGATAAGATTTCCGGTAGCTGTAAAGTGGGTGTGTACTGTTTCCAAAAGTATTGCAATTCCCGCTTTAACTCAGAACGAAGAGAGGACGGTGTAGGTATGTCCGGTTGCCAAAATTGCAGCTTTTCTGATAAATTACGAAGACCGTCAGCTTCACCGCGGCAGATGGAACCAAGGAAAACATTTCGGCCACAGCCCTGTTGTCTTCGCTGAATCTTGAACTCATTTCTTCCAATAAATGATCTATAAAAAGTATGGCAACGTTAACACGATATTGCGATTCGGGTTTTACGCTAGGTGCATTGTTCCTATGTTCCTGCCTCCCAGTGATTCTTGGCACTGTGACTGTAGCGCCAATCTTGTCAGCCGGTCTAGATGCGTCTTTAAACCATTCATAACATTCCTCTTATATGTTTGACCTCAGCTTGGCAATTGCTTTAATAGTGTCGTCAATCATAGAATACCCTTGGGAGACATCTTGATCTTTCTTCTGAAGGCTTAGCTGCAATAGGTCTGAGTGTTTGAAGCTATTGTTTGGGATCAAAAAGGTGAAAATGAATCGGAATGTCTTCAAATTTGCCAGAAGACCTTATGCCTTGGAACGATAACGTGAACAATAACGAGGAATAAACGTGAAGATGCGACTGATGATTAACTATCGCTTCCAAGCTTATCCAGACGTACTTGTAAGTTCGTAGAAAGTCTCGTAACATTCATGCCTTTTCACCCATTGGGTTTTGCATAAGCCTTTCCACATCTCCTTTCTGGATGTAGAACCATACTTCTCTGAAACTTGTTCTAGAAATCGTCTTTTAGGTGAAAAAAATGAAAGAAAAGGAAAGTTTCATTTAAGGTTCCAATCATGTTTCTGACTGAAGTTAACCTGCATGCATGCGGCTGCAACACTGAGATTCAAAACGTGACTGTTGCAATGAGTGTACAGTGCCATCGGTGCTATTCTCCTCATTCTTCCTTGAACACCACATGTTGCTGAGGACATGGCACTGGCACCATCATAGGCCTGTCCTCGATCTTGCAAACGCCACATCGAAGTTGTTCTCGGCCAAACTTCACAAAATAGCGTTCGTTATGCTCTAACCTTTTGTTTTTTCAAGGTTGACAAAGTCTTAAAAATTGCTTCTTTGATTTTAGGTGAAACGTCGACCAGCTGAGAAAGCAGAGACGACCACGTGTTTCTCAATCTGTGAACGCCGGTCGCCGTTGGGGCGGGAAATTAAATACTGCCCTGCGAACAGAGGCGAACAATTCATAAGAGGGTACCCAATTAAAAACAATTACATTTTTGAATATCCCTGCAATTTAGTTTAGTGAAAATTGCCACGCACACTTCATTTAATAAAACAGCCAGTTAAAAAGTGATTTAGAGTATGTGCACTGTCACGCAATAAAAAATAAAATCAAAAACCGTGCATTGGATAAAGTCAAAAAATTAAGATATTGTAAACGACAAATAAAGAAGACAGTTACCCAAGTTTAAGGTGTGTGCGTTCTCCCAAAGTTGAGATATTCGTCGAAATGTGCCGCACAAAATTACAGAGCCTAGTATGGGGTCGCCATGTTGGAGGACCTCTTCAGTCTGAATGGCGAGTAAATAGTGTAAACATCTGGAACTTTCTTTGGCTATTTAGTGGACTGATTATCTGAACCGAACCAAAAAATATTTACAAAAGCACTTTTCCTGATACTTAAACTCCTAAAATGGCTAAAAGTCACGAGATCAGTGTATATTTTTCGACAAACGCGATCGTAGGGTTATGTCACGCACGGCCATAACTTCGAAATTCAAAATGCGCTGGTTTCCAAACGAAGGATGCTATTGAGCTGGACAGGTGTAAACAGCTATAAATTTGGTACCTCTTATGCCTGATGAGGATAAAACCTTTAGTGGCTTTTTAGTTTTGGATTTGAGAATTGATGACGTCACGTGCACACACTCCATACGATCCTGTCGATGTAAGAATTTCAGTCTCAAAGTTGTAAGCGTCAGGTCTGATAGGGAGGGGGGGGGGGGGGGTGTGGGAGTCCGGACCCCCAGACCCTCCCTCTGGATCCGCCACCGGTTCTATTTAAACCAAACTTGGTGATTTTGTAAAGCTTGGTCTGCACTTTATGACTATGTGGATCAATAGTTGCTAATCCCATAATTTGCAGACTCGTACCTAGTCATTCACGGTTTGAAATCTAGCGGCAATAATTGATGAAAATTGTTTCAGTGTCTGAACTTTGCTCAACGATTTGACACGCGCTCGGCAGTAGTCGAAAGCTGTTCATATGATTGATGGCAGCAAAAAAACGCATTTGTCGGTTGAGCTTTGAATTTTAGAGTCCGCAAGTTATTGAAAAGCGCAGAAAAGTCAAAGAAAGTTTAAACTTTTACTAGCTATAAATTTAAGGACACTCGGTGATAAATCAAGAAACTTTTTGGCAACAAAAACAGCTTTAATTTTAGCGGGCCGCACAGCTGAGTACGCCCAGCTAAATTAATTAATCACAACGCGCGTAGCAATAAATGTAATAAATGTAAAACAATGGAGGAACGCGCCCTTGCAACTTGCCGACAAACAATACCGCTCTGGTTACGCTACGTTGACGACACCTTTACCGCCGTTCACAAGGACGAAATTGACGCTTTTCACGACCACCTTAACGAACAGAACGCTGACATCCAGTTTACCAAAGAAATCGAAGAAAATGGAAAACTTCCTTTTCTAGACTGTTTGGTAAGCCGCGACAACAACGAACTACGAACGACAGTGTACAGAAAACCGACGCATACCGACATATTACTTGACGAATCATCCTATAACCCGACTTCACACAAAGCCACGACTATAAAGACTTTAACGAGACAAGCGCAACTAGTTTGTGATACACCGGACAGCTTACGTGACCAGAACACCTTGAACGTGTTTTTATTAAAAACAACTACAACGCTGACTTTATTAGACGAAACATTTACCGACCTACTGAAGCCGACGCAACGAACCAGAACCCGATACATGTTACTACAGTGACTATACCTTACATTAAGGTCACTTCTGAGACCATCTCACGGATCTTACAGCCCTACAACATCCGTGTAGCCCACAAATCGACAACCACGTTACGACACTTACTGACTAACGTTAAAGACCGAGACGAACCTAACAACAGACAGGGAGCAGTTTACAAGATCAAATGCTCTGACTGCGAGGCTTCCTACATTGGTGAGACTGACAGAAACCTTAACACAAGACTGACTGAACACAAACGAGCGACGAGAAATGGTGATGTCAACAATCACATTGCTGTGCATCATCAACTGACAAACCACAACATTGACTGGGACTCTGCCCAATGCTTAACCTACAGTACTAACTATTTTCAACGACTGACTCTGGAAAGCTGGTACACTAACTTAGAACAAACACCTCTTAACAGATGTCAACAACTACCGGCGCCTTACAAACGACTTATCCGCGACGAAACGAAACCGACAACCGGACTTCTAACAGACCGACTTAATTTTGACTAACAATAAAATTTAACTAACAAAAGACGGATCGAAACTGACCAATGACTGATGACAAACTTTACACGAGTCTTTCAGCCAATAACATCATGGCTTAACTGACCAATCGTTTTCAACTGACCAGACTTATAACAACATCGACTGACAAACACTATTCACTTGACTCTGAAGATGACTTCCGCTCAGGTTGTCGAAACGTCAGTCACCAACAACAGTTCTTTTCAGAACTACACTCACCCGGACGATCACACAATACGAACTACTGTAAAACAATGTATTAAAATATTCAAAATGGAAGAACGCGCGGAGGGAAATTGAAACTGACATAACTTTTTGTCCAGTTTTCTACAATATTTCAGTTCAAGCAGTCGTTCATCAGGCATCGGCCATTTCCAACTATCCTGATCTTCGGATGCTCGAGTTCTTTGTTTACCGTGACAGGTTACCGTGACACACTGTGTCACCTGGACATGTAACGAACGATCCCGAACATGCGACTTTTTTGTCCCAGACCTCCCGATGCGAATTATTCAACTCAACATGGCGGCGCGGAAATGAGCAGCAACGTGGCCCAATTTGCAGGTAAAATTTCGTTAATGTGATAGTCATTTTAGCTCAGACACCGCCGGCGGGAAATTTAGTTCTTGTTTTTCACGTTTCTGCCTCATTTTTGGTATTTTTGTGAGGGACTTCTCCGAAAATATTTAACGATTTATATCAGATTGATGTCTTCCAGTTTAATTTATGGTATTTGGTATTTGAATTATGGTATTTGAAACTCTTGGTACATGTTTCACCCATACTTGGTAGGTCAGAATTAAGAATACCCTGTACGGTTTTTTCAATGGTTCGTGTACATTGTCTGGTTCCCTTGAGAAAAAAAAAATCCAATGAAATAGAATGGGAACTGGTGAACTGAGACTGTGTCATTGCAAGCCTCTCCATCACCCACTTCCCAAGCATTTGTGGAACATTTGTAATGTAAAAATGTTACAAATGCCCCATGAGGTTGCTAGATCAAATATATGAGCAGATCCCCAGGCGGTGTAATTTGCAGGTTGTAGGTTGCAGGTTGCAGGTGAAATATTGATAATTATAATGAATACAAATAAATAAAATGAGTTGATTTGCAGGTCTGTTTTCAGATGACGAACTAATCAACTGTAGATTTGACTTGGCATTTTTTTATGTGTATTTCAAATCAGTGTAACAATGTAAACTCGCATTTGTATTAAACCTTGATAATGAAGTTCACGTTCATGGTTAAGTCTTATCTTGCAGGGCCATAGCTAGCAACATGCAAACCAAGGCACTTGCCTCAGTCATTTTTTTTTTCATTTAAGTTGTTTATAGTCATCATAAACATCCTAAACACCCAGGAAGAGAACTCAATGATGGACATTGCCTCAGACACAACTCATTTCTTAGACATTGTGTTGGTCATAATTTGTTTTTCCATGAACAAATAAAATGGGAGGAGATAACTCCTTCTATTTTCGAAACTATCTGGAACTATCTTTGGGTGACGGACATAGCCTGTATGCACATTCATAATTGCTCATGTGGCTCTGCCAAATGTACGAGAATAGTACTTATTTTCTCCCAACTAGCCGTCAATGTAATGTGGTAATGCCATCTCAAAATTGCATTTAGTTTATAACGCCTCAAGCCCCAATTATGAGTTTTGTTTTTTTAGTTCAGTTTTACCATAAATAGTTTTCTTTCTCAGTCATGACCTGATCACTTCACTGAATGCTTGATTCCAAACATATGATTGATATAAGACCATAACACTCCTCCATTTTGTACATATTTTTGGGGAGGGAGGGTAGTTTTTTCTCCAGTATCCCCAGGAAAAATCCCCCCTCTCAAAAAATTCACCTTTTTTCTGAGGGAGGGGAAGGGGAGGCCATTCTTATAATTTATCATGAGTACAATAATTAAAACAGTTTAAACTGAAAGTCTTGTTTTTGTTTGTACTCCCTCTTCTTTTTGCCATTTCCCCCAGAATGTTTTTGTCATCTGAGGGGAAGGGGTGCAGAGAATGAGGTTGACAAAATGACAACTGTACTGTACTCCCCCTCACTCCAGTACTCCTTTCTTTATCCTTTCTACCAGACCTAAAGAACTTGTCATATTCGAGAGGTGTGAGGGGAAGGGGGAGGGGAAGAGGGAATTTGAAAATTGATCATCGTAGATTTGACAGTGCATTCAAAGTTGACTAAAACAGTAAAATACTCAGCTTTCCAAGGCACAATTTGTGAAAAAGCTCAGTTGAATTGACTTGTAACTCTGTTCAGTCTAATTTTAGTTCACTGCTGTGACTTAATGCAACTTTACTTAGACATTGTGAAGCTGTGGGACTTTGCAAAGGGGAGAAGCCTGGCATAAATTTTTTTTTGCAACTGGTGCCAGTGCTGTATGTCATCATACATGACCGAAAGTATACAGGAAAGCAGATCCTGCCCGAGGTCTTTGGCAGACTAGCTAGATCATAAATCGCTTCCCAATCCCATGACTCCCTGCATTGATCCTGACTGTACCTCTTTAAACTTGGTAGTTACTAGTTTGTAGGGTTCCCAGTCCCCACTGAGCAAAGATGAGTCAAATAAGATCTTTTCACATTATTTTGATCAGTAAATATTTTCAGAAAATTACAAAATTAACCCCGTGTTTTCACGAGAGATGTTTACCTTGGTTTTGTTTTTACTTTACTGAAGTGAAGTTTTTAGTCGTGTAAACACAGTAATAAACCTCGGTATATGGCGGCAAAATCAAAAGTAAGCCAACCTAAGTTTGTTGACAGTTGAACGCCTCAGCAGGCATGGTTTAGCTCAGTAACCGACGGTAACCAAGGAAAAGCAGACGTTGTCGTGACATGTTGGCAGCAAGTGGTTACGAGTTCAGCGTGTAAAAAAAAGAGAAAAAAGGACAAAGATTCCTCCTGATGTAAGTAGGCTTCAAGTCAAGGGTCAAAAAGGCTAAATTAACTCATGTTTGCGCAAAAATATCCTGGACTGCACATTTCCCTTTCATTGTCAATACTTTCTGTTAGAAGTTCACTAGCTCGGTAACGTTTACGTAGCCCGTGCTCCGCGGCAGATGGCGTTTCAGGTGTTTTGTGCCTGGGAAGAGGCTCGACAAGATATCAAAATTTTCTTGCCACTATTTATCTACAGAGCTTTACATTTAAGGAGGATTTGGGTCGACATAACCGCCTGCAGATTGACAGCGACCTGCGTTCGACATTGGTGTCAGAAAATTTGTAATTTTCAAATAGTTTCTCTTCAACATAGCAGCACTTGCTTTCCGAGAAAACCCCAAACGGCCCGTTGTATGCGGCCTACTTAAGTTAATTAGTTCCGTGTAAACAGCGTCTCTAGTAACTGCGTTTTAGTTACGAAACCTTGGTAAGCAGTGACCGTAGTAGACCTTTCTCGTGAAAACACGGCATAATAAGAAGAATAAGGTAACTGAATTGCACTTGACTACACTAAAACCTAGTATTCTTCTGTACTCTCTTCCTTTTCTTTCCACCTGACGTAAAGAACTTGTCTTATATTCCACCTAAAGACCTGACCATTTTCGTGAAATTCATTTTCGTCAGTAATTGATGAAAAAAGTTGAACAGCAGACAAGCATAAATTATCTTGCTCGCAAGCCCAGGATTTAGCTTTTCTAGTTAGTGCTATTGACAAAGAAAACAAAATATTACAAGAATGGCCTCTCCAGTGTCCCCTTCCGATTCCCCCAGCTGGTACTGGAGAGAGGAATAGGTCTCTCACCCCAAAACAACATTGTAAAAAATGGGGGTCTTTGTTTTCAAGTTCTGGGCTCTTGCGGGTCTTAAGGGTCTTTGTTTTCAAGACACCCCTATATCAGTGTTTCATGGAAAATCTTGAAAGAGAGAAAGTGGCTGCCCCAGGGCCCCCTCCTCTAAAATTCTTACAAGTCACACAAAGCCCCCTTGCTAGTGGTGAGGTTATGTACAACTGGCTTGAAAAACTAGCAGACATTTCCGTTGTAATATTTTTGATATCCTTTTTTCCTTCCTTTGCATATTACAGGGCTGGTTTCTTCCCTAAATGGTTCTGTTATTTGTTGACAATATTTTAAATGTGCAGGGCAAGGGATAAATTGACATTACTGTACTGAGTTTGCCTTCACTTTAAACTAGTGTATTCCCTGACCCTAGTATTAATTATGAAAAAATGTACACAGTGCATGGACTTTTTCAAGTTGTTTGCAAATGAGTTAGATCCAGAAAGGATTTTTTTTCTCTCCATGGACATCACTTGATCTGGCAAAGACTGCTTCGGCACAATGAAATTAACAACAAAATTGGTGTGTTAAGGGATAAGTAAAGCAACTGACCCTACCCAATTTCCTTTCCTAAGTTTTTCTTGATTTTCTTAGCAAAGGAAATAAAGAGAAAATTATAAAAGACTGTTTAGGCCCAAAAGATTTCTGCATGCAATGAAAAGGATCTTGGAATTGTACATGTGTAACTTACAAGAGATTTATTTCTCTTCCAGAGTTTCTTTCCAAAACGCCGCTTTGGCTATAAATCATGGGACTGTCTTCATGCACTTAAATGCCAAGAGAAAGCTGCTGTAAGTTCTGAGAAGGGAGTTAGTCCACTCGGCACATTCTCTCCCTTGTTTCTGGGACTGTGAAGCAAAGATTTGTCCTAGAAATTGAAAAAAAAATTATATATCTTTTGGCCATGGGACTGTCTGCATGGGCTGAATGGATCTTGAACTTTGTACAAGAGATAGCTGGTGTAAGTACTGACCCACAAGGGAGTTTGTCCACCAAGCACATTCTTTTCCTGAATTTCTTGGTCTGTGGTGCAAAGACTGGTCCTACCTAAAAACACTGAAAAAGGTGTTTTGGCCATGGGAGTCTGTCTGCATGGGCTGAATGGATCTTGAACTTTGTACAAGAGATAGCTGGTGTACGTACCGACCCAGAAGGGAGTTGTTCCATCCATCAAGCTCATTCTAGCGATCTCTTCCTGAGTTTCTTGGTCTGTGACGCAAAGACTGGTCCTACTTAAAAAAAAATAAACTGAAAAAAAAAAATGTTTTGGCCATGGGACTGTCTGCATGGGCTGAATGGATCTTGAACTTTGTACAAGAGATAGCTGGTGAAAGTACCGACCAACAAGGGAGTTGGTCCACCAAGCACATTCTCGTTCAGGGTTTCTTGATCTTTGAAGGACTGGTCCTCCCCAAGAAAAATAAAGGGAAAAAAATGTTTTGGTCACAAGACAGTCTGCATGTGCTGAATGGATCTTGAACCTTGTACAAGAGATAGCGGGGTGTAAGGACTGACCCTCAAGTAAGTTGTCCACTAAGCGACATTCTCTTCCTGAGTTTCTTGGTCTGTGAAGCAAATACTGGCCCTCCCTGAAAAAATTGTAAGATGTTTTGGCCCTGGGACTGTCTGCACGCATTAAATAGAGCTTGAATTATATTTGGATTGCTGGTTGAAGAAATGGCACTGATTGGTGACTGATCATGTGTACTGCCCATGTAGTTGATACACTCCTTGATAAAATCTGGAATTTGCCAGGAAGAAATTACCTAGCTGGTACCCTTGAAAAGTTTCCGGCCTAAATAAAGGTTTCCAGTTTCTCGTATTAATTTTCTTGCTAAAAGTGGCCCGACTGAGGTTGATGCTGCATACCGATGAAATCTGTTCTTGTTTCATCTACTGTAACTTGTTCAGGTTCTAGCTAAAAGCTGTGAAAAAATCATGTGCGATTTATAAGTGCGCAAGTAGTGCAGTAATTGTCTAAAGTCCAGCTCCAATCATGGACAAAAGTAGTTGAGACACTCCCCGAAAAAGACCTGTTTCGTTTAAACGCGTAAGTTTTTCAATGTCAAATTTTGACATTCGACCCCCCTCCCCTTTCAAATGTTGTAACGAGGTCAAAGTGTCCACAGGGCGTATTGCAACATTGAAATGGGGTAGACAGGGGGCTGGCTATCGACAAAAAAGATGCTTTTTGAAATTACGGAAGGACGCCGATAGAAAGCGTTTGGTTTGCTCAAATGTATCAACACTTTTGTCCATGATTGTAGCAATTCCATAGTTTCCGTTGGACAATTCTTTAGTTTACAAAATATAAGTAATTTCGGTGCAAAAAACTGTGGAAAAAATGGTTTGGCTATGGGACTGTCTAGAAGAGAGATATTCTCTTCCTGAGTCTCTTTTTTTGCCATGTAGTGTCTTACTCAAAGAAATGCGATTTTTAGCTAAAAGATTCGATGTCTTGCAGCAAAAGCTGTATAGCCGGATAGTGCTTATTTAGTTTCAATTATGTATTAATGTTTGTCCCCTTTTTTTTCAGGTCATCATTATCATACGAAACCGAGAAGACGACGTCAGAGAGACAGAGTTGATGCTGTTACACTTCGGCAATGGACAGGGGCACCCAACGAGAAACTTCGATGAAATATCTGTTCGGGAGAGTCTACGCGTTCTAAGACTTTCGGATAATGCATTGCCAAAAAGCTACTGATTTCTTATTAAAACATCACCTAAAAGATTCGCAACCAGAGAAATGCAGGGTAAAACAGTCCCTTAGATTTTCGGAAGGGATATTTTTGAAATTTCTGACTCTAAAAAAGGTCGCCTAGCATTTTCGGGTAAGAAAAAAGTTCGCAGAGAAGTTTCTTCGAAGGTAACATTCATCTAGCAAATTCTGAAATGAAGAGTTCATTCCCTAAAATTTTCGGGTACTTCAATCTTTAGCTAAGAAATCCGAACAGATCAAATTTTTCTAGCTGATTAAAACAACTCTTTAAACAGTCTTTAAACATTACAAGGAGCCCAGAAATATCCCTCCAAGGCTTTTTCGCTTAATTTTATCGTCGGGTGCCCCTGAATGGAGTCGGTTTATACATTTATACCAGTCAATAGTTGGGGTTTCCTCCTTGTTAGTTTCTGTTAGAATGCGATAATTCATGCAAAGTTAAGTCTGCGCCACGCCAAGCGACCGAACAGCCGGGGCTTATCCTAGTTTCTGTAACATTAAAATGCCCCTATGATCAAATTACTAATATCTATTTTTTTTTATCATTACTAGTAATTGATCATTTCCTAGAAAAGGTAAACAACTTGCCATTTGATTTAGCTTATGTTTCCCATATTTTCTATTTTTTAATTATCGTTGTTTTAGATAAATATTTAAGGGCAGAAATGAGCGAAATGAAAAAAACGCTGCAATATCATCTCGCACTTAAGTTAATATATACCGAAAAAGTGTTAAATTGTTCCATATGAATAAAGAAACATTCACAACAGAATGATATAGTTAATTACAAGTGTTTTGTTCAAACAAAGACTTCAGCTGAAATGGAGTGTTTAGTTTCGGTTTGCGATCACCGAGGAACAACAGTTCCGAGATCAGGCAGTTTCAGCTTTCTCTGTTACCAAGTTGTTGGGTTCTAGGAAATGTTTCAAGTAATCAAGTATCGGAAAACCTATTTCAATCTTTTAATTTATTGAGTTCAGGTACTTGAGAAAATCATTTTTACGAGTTCTCCCAATAACACCACGCTTTGGTCACAGTAAATCCAGTGTCTTATTATCAATGCTACTTCTTATGAGCCTAGATAATTGGTATTCTTTGTCCACTTTGAAATTATTTCAAAGTTGCAACAGAAATCGCAATGGAACAGATGAAAATAAAAACCTTGAAAATAGTCAATTCATTGCCTCTAGTTTCTTCCGTTCTCCTTATGCGTGTTATTAAGATACAATGTAAGGACATCACTTTTAGGGCCGTATCTGGAAACAAAAAAAAGAAATCTATTTTGAGGAAAGGTGCATCAGTGTCTTGAGTTATAACGTTGTGAAAAGGATTTAGTCTGTTTCAGTACCCTTGGGCATTTGTGAGAGATTTCTTGCAAAGATTCTTAAAATTGAAGAAGAACAAGGATTGATGGACTACTAGGAGGGGTTCGTACTATTGCAATACGCTTGCATATTTGCTGAAAAGGTACCATAAAATTTAATAGAAATAAGTAAGTCTATAACAACTCGTACTGTTTCAGTACGCATGCGTATTTATAACGATTATCCCACAAGGGAAAAGCTTTCAGAGACTTAAGTGGTCCTCAGAAGGGCTCAGACGCATGCGCATTTGTGAAAAGCCGACCACAAGGATAAGAACCTTACGAAGTTTAAAGGGACTTAATAATTCCTGGGTATGGTGGCGGAGATGGGGGATTTTGGATTTTTCACTCATTTTGGGCTTTTTCTTTTGCACCATGGTATCACTACTACGCATGCACATTTAAAACATTGATACCACAAGCGTAACTAACTTTGTTTGTTACTAGGGAATTTCAAGTTTTAGGGTGGTGGTGGGAGCTTGGGATGGCAGCTCTAAAAACTGTCCAAACTGTTTTTTTGGTGTAGCAGCAGCTTGTATAACATAAGTAGTAGTAGTATAGCACCCCCGCCTCGAAGCCCAAGAGAGGTCATCTGCTTTATAGTTACTTGATTTGCTAGTCCTTGTGGTACATTATAAAGAAGTGCACAGGTGCACTGTAGCTCCTGCTCCTTGTGGTACATCACAGAAAGACGTCCAGTAAATAATAAAAATCATCAAAAGTTTTCGGGATTTTTCAATTTGCGAATGCACGAGCATATTAGATTTGATATTGAATATATGGAGACCTCGGAAAAAATCCGAGTCCCAGATGGGATTTGAACCCACGACCCTCTGTGATCTAGTCGGATGCTCTAACCACTGAGCTACTGGAGACTCTATGATGAGCAAGGGTCAATTTGTGGGTCTCAACTGGAACCGCATCGCGCGGTTACACAGCCAAGTAATGACTGGCACACAAACTCACTAACAGCATCGCGCTGTCAATTGTAAAACAATTGGAATGTAGCATTGCATTCTGGTCAGTGAGAAATGAGCTAGAAGTGGAAGGCCCAGATATCGCTAGCTACGAGGGAGGGAGCAACGCTCAGAACGACTTTTCTTATAATTACTGATCCCCATGAAATTCTATTGTTCTCTGTCTGCATTAAATCAACGATTGTAATCTTTAAGATGACAAAACAACTGTCTGAGGAAAACGGAGCGGTCCTTTTTGTCAGCGGGGAAATTATCAGGGGTAATGTAATTAAACGTGCTAAATAAGCATGCTGCAATGTTAAACTCGGATATTGCAGCCTGTTTTAGGAAATTTAATGTAGTAAAGTAAAGTGCACAAAAACTGATAGCTTACAACATTGTCAACAGTACTCTCGTTCATTGTTGAATTACCGGCTCTCTGCTTCTTCCACTCGTCAAAGACTTTCAAAACCCACGCCCATTTCCGGCGGCTGGCATCTGATAGCCAGCTTTTGTCAAACTTCTCGCATCCTGAAGCTGTAATTGGCGTTCTAAATCTTTGCTCTCTTTAAAAAAAGAAAATGGAAACGCCTCCTTTAGAAGTCGATAAAGAATTAAAGCACTGACAGAAATGTCGAAACGTTACACGACATTACCTTCGAGTTCTGCTGAAATATCTGCCTTCGTAGAGCTCTGTGTAATAAATAATCCGGCCTTCGTCTCCCGACGAATCCATCGTCTTTCTAAACACAGGTTCGCACTGAGTAAAATGACTGACTTCTCTGGCTTATAAACTATGCAAATTTGAAGTGTTACACTCCTTGCACGAATTAATTCCATCGTTAGAATTGTTTTGAACAACTATACAGTGCACGGCACCATTAAAATCGAAGATATATTCATCACAAACAAGGAACAATAGCAATGAACATCACAATTATCTCACCTACGTGCGACTAAAATCGAAGATCCAACACAGACACACAACAATAGGATTTCATGGGGATCAATAACTATAATAGATAATTACTTCGGCATATGGTCATTATATTGCAGCCAGCTTCGGCCTACGGCCTCAGCTGGCTGCAATATTTCTCATAATGCCATGTGCCTCAGTAATTATCCATTAATTAATCGCGTAAGTTTTTCATCCATGTGGTTTAACATTAACCTGTACGCACGCACATTAGAGAAAAATGTGCAAAAATTGCCGTAATGATCTCTTTAAAAAAGTGTTGTTGGCCTCCTTACTGCAGTAGTGAAGTATGACACGAAAGTCAGGAAATGAGGATCTAGCTTGGGGATCAAGGGCACAGCGTTAATTCGTCTTCGGTCCACTTGAAGAGATAACAATTAAACTAGCCCCGGCTCCTTTCCCGAACAGCAGCTGGTAATCAAGGCTTCTCAGTTTTACGTGGTACCTTTTAGGGTTCAAATTAAAGCTAAAGCTTGAGCCACGCTTAGATTCAGGTGTCCTTTAGGGGTTTAATTCAAATTTTCCGACGAGCATCCCTGACCATTTCATATGTCCCCCGGGGAAAAAAGGTTCTGTGTTAGGTAGCTAAATGAACACTCAAGTTTCCTAGCGAGTACACGCTGGTCGCGGCCCTGATCTATTCATCGCCTTGTATTTCATTCCCCAATAGGTTGTTATAACAAAGAATGGACGCAACTCAACTTTGCGTTCCCTTGGGTTGAGCAGCCAAACGACGGAAAACTTTGCAAATTTGCTCAGTCTCGACCAGAGTGAGCGCAAGCCCTCCATAGTCAACGCAAAGCCTGGCCAAACAGTCGCAAGTAGACCCAAGTTTTCAACTTGTGTGTACTCGTGAATTTGTTTGGCCAGAGCTTCAACGCTTGTGCTACTGTGTTTAGCGTTTTATTTCATAGAAGCATGGAATGCTACATAGTCGCGACAATCTTTTGTTTCTTTATTATTGCTAATTATTGCTAATTATTACAGGAAGACCTGCTTACACTGTACGTAAATATGACTAGTACTGGACATGCTAAGAGTGAAAAGGAGAAACAGTTTCAATTCTGACTACACCTTTTATATGGATATAAAGATGAAAGATAAATATCAACATAACAGCTAATTGTTGACTTTTTATGGCACTTAGAAATCCCGTTTCCAAAAATGAGTAGCGACGATTGAACGCAGTTAATTCTATGCTAATTTCTAGTCAAAGTAAGAGTCACGAACTAAAGTAAGATGGGTATTTAGAACGATTCAATTCCAGATCAATTTGTACAAAAGACAACATTTCAAGCATCATCCGCATGGAAAACTACACTACAACTCGTACTTTTAGAGTTACTGACTAATGTTTAAAGGAGAAAGAGAAAATAGAGTATTCTTGCCTTGCACTGTTACGGAATAAAACTATAATTCGAAGCCCATTTAGTGGATAAAGTTACGAAATTGCGACTTTATAGATTATAGGCTGATAACGAAGACACTTGTCCAAATTTTTAAGTCTGTGCGTTTTCCTAAACTTCAGACATTTGACGAAATATTTTGCCAAAATTTACAGAGCCGCGATGTTGGTGTTCCTCTGTGGGATATCAAAATGGCCGCTGGAAAAAAGTTGTAAACATCTGGAGCTTCCTTTGGCTATCTAGGCGACTGATCATCTGTACTGAATAAACAAGAATTTACATAAGGACTTTTCTTAATACTTTAACTTCTGAATAGGCTAAAAGTCACGACATAATAATATATTTCTCGACAAACGCGTTCGTAGCTTTATGTGACGCACCACTAAATCTCGGAAGTTCAAAATGCGCTGGTTTCCAAACAAAGCAAGCTACTGGGATGAAAAGTCGTAAACAGTTACTCCATAAGTTTACTCCGTCTTATGTCTGACGAGGATAACAACTTTGGTGGATCTTTAGTTTTAGAGTTTAGAAAATGATGACGTCACGTGCAAGCCAAGAATTGTTCAACTTTTTGTATCTCATGCTCCAGATGTAGATACAGTATTACCTTGAAAATGAAGTGTAACCAGGAACAAAATTCTGTATAACATTAAAAAAAAACAACAACAAAAACATACAAGCATCACTACTGGTATTGTATTTAATAATCCGAAAGTGATAATTCCTGTCAGTCGTATTCAAAGGTGTGTATCCGATATTCCTTCAGTTGACCAAGCTTCTTCCAGTTGTTGTCGAATGTATGACGCTCCACACTGTTTTTCTGCATTCTTTTCAAAACAAAGGTCCATAACTTCATGCACCTGGGAAAAATTAACTTAAAATTAGCCGAAAATAGTAAATGAAAAGCAGTTGTGGCCACTGTCAAAAAAGTCGTTGTGCTTAATCTTTGACAGTTTTTGAAGGCTTATTTTCGACTTCTTACCACACAAAGGACAAGGACGTCAATCTCTGTCAAGTTTAAAGTGCACCTAACCCCCAAAATTTTTTTTCGCTTAAACAATAACGCTTATTTTGTGCAGTAATTAGCCGCAAAAAGTTTTCGATTTGGTTAAGTCCTCGAATTTCTGTGCCCCCTTGAACCCGAGTTTCGTATGGTTCAAGACCGAGCATAGGGAGTCTGGAGAGAGTAAAGTCGTTACGTCACTTCCAGAACGAAACTTCGGCTGTCCCAGTCGGGCCTTTTACTCTGTGTGAGCGTAGAAGCCTTTTTGCTGTACAAGTTTTTCGCTGGGGCTCCACAGTCGACAGATTTCTGTTTTTATCAACAATATCTTCTACTTCGTCGGATTCTGAAATGAGCTTAGACTCGGAAGACTCCGCAATTTATTATATCGCTGAAAAAAAAGACGACTCGCACTTGTCAACAAAGCAAACTGATGACGGCCGAGCTGATTTATATGCTGACAACTCTCTGGTTAACGAAGAATGGATAGACAAATGAGGTGGATGCTGACAAAGAACTCGGACGAGCTCTGATGGACAGACCCGAAGGCAATGATATGTAGAAGTCAAAGAGACTGTAGCGTGTGGCGCGTATTCACTAAATTCGCGCATTCTTCGATCGCGCATTAACATACTTTCGTATGAATAAAAGTCAAGTCCGTTTACTTTCTCAAATTATTTTAACTTCATAAAATAGAACTCATGGCCTTACCCGAGCACTCTTGGCCTTACCCGAGAGGAGTGTGAATATAGGAACGGTTTCTGAAGTCCACTGAGTCCACATCGTTGAAGAAATACTAACAAGGAAGGGTTATTCGTATTTTAATAATAACAACGGCGTCAACAATGACAAAAGAGGTACACATTGTCAAAATCAGTGCTTTTCAGGTTCAAACATAATTCGTCTCCGAATTGTTTAATAGCCACACAGAAATGTAAAACTTCATTTACAGCTTACCAACAAATAGCGAGAAGATAGTCCAATTACTATACTATCAGCTACGCAGGCAACGGAAAACGTTTATCTTAGAATAGACCGTTTCGTTCTCCGTCCTGATAAACTAACTCCCGGCAGTCTTATCGGGAGGGATTCTTCTCCCTCATCCTCTGCAGTTGGTGGTGCAGTTTCATTCTCGTTGTCATCATCGTCACCATAGTCCCCATTAGAAATTCGACAGAGCCTGTTATCCTCCTCTGTTGTTAAAGTGATGTCTGATCCATCGGAGGAAAAGTCGAGTACTCGGGTTAGAATGCACTTGGGGGAATTCCCATTACAGACATCACCGGTGGTGTATGTTAGTGAATCACTTGTCTGGTTTAGCCACGTTAAGGATACTCTTTGCTGCACAAAATTTCCACCATTCACTTCTGTTTGAACATCCTCCAGAAGAACTGCAAGCCAGGAAGGCGAGATCTCTCTTCTACGGTTGTCTTACTGCCAATATGTCGTCTTTCTGGTAAATGGTTTGCACCCGTACAGCCGTACTCCGCAGTGCCACATTAGCATCCACAACTTGGCAGGCTGTTGTTACGTATT
This sequence comes from Platygyra sinensis, assembly GCA_019787425.1. Classification (NCBI taxonomy): domain Eukaryota; kingdom Metazoa; phylum Cnidaria; class Anthozoa; order Scleractinia; family Merulinidae; genus Platygyra; species Platygyra sinensis. The sequence goes on along the minus strand of JAHPZR010019200.1, from coordinate 41,473 downwards.
CGCTTTCCTCTAACGAGGCTGTGATGGTAGTGGGACACATACTAAGGGCATAAGGAAGGGTTCCAGTAAGCTCTTTCGTTTTTGAACGGACATTTTCCTGTCTTACGCCTCTCCCGTACTCCCCAGCAAATTCTCGCATTACAGTTTCTCGCCTTGTGTCTTCTTCTTTGCTACCTGTTCCTTCAGTGATTGCTGACTGCTTGTTTGGTCGCGTCTTGATGTTTGGGGGTTCACCTTTGATAATCTTCTCCGGATAAAATGAATTCGGCCCAGTGAAATATGAGAAATCCTTCTGATAAATGCGCAGCATATCGTCTTCCACGCAGCGTACTCTTCTGTAAGCGTAGTTAGCCACTGTGGGCATGTCGTGGTCTGCTCGCATTCCTTTGAAATAGCATTCCACGCCCAAAGTTGTCATACTTTCGAAACAGATCCTGTCCAGAAGGTGACTATGCCCAATCTCCGTTAGCGTGTTGGTAATGCTGGCCAGCGATTCTAGCTCCAAGAGGAAGGACTGTCGGGTGCATCGAGGTATGGTCATGTCGGGACCGTTGGTATGCCGCTTGCCTGTCCTCTCTAGGGCTTCCTGTTCGTGGTTAGCGAGAAATACAACCAACTCCTCGACAGATTTCACATGATCGAAACCTCTGACTCCAAAAGCGCAACCGGGAAAATGGTCAAAAGGCCCGGTCGAAAGGGTGTCTGACATGAATCACTCCCTGGGCTCCTGTCACGTCATTATAATGTGACCATTGTTTCAAATTGATACCCGATATGTCAAAATGACAAGGGATGTTCCTGCGAGTGAAACACGCGTGAACATGCCTGTTGCGCGTCCTCGCGACATGAGATATTCACGCAACAGTTGCTAAAGGAAAAAGAGAGGACCTGGAACCATCACAACAGACTGGATTCCAGCAACTTGGATTCTGGATTACAATGGTTGGATTCCGGATTCCATTAGCTGGATTCCGGATTCCAAAGCGTGGATTCCGGATTCCACAGACCAAAATTACCTGGATTCCTTGTTCCGGATTACCTTACATGGGGCGATCAGCGAATGTTATTGTTGTTATTATTACATTAAAGTGAGTTAGAAGGTTGTCAAGACTCAAAGAAGAGAAATCTTGTTCTTGAAGATAATGGTGCTGATGTTATCCAGGTTATCTTAAAGTGTGTTACTGAATATCCAGGAATTAAACCTGTATAGCTTCAGAAATGGAGTTTAAAGATTAGTAGCGGGCAAATACAACTGAAACTATCTGTCGGCTGAGCCGACTGACTGCTGTTGTTTCTCAGATCAGATGCAACAACGGCTGCATGAATCGATGGACAAGCGGTTATTCCAAATTCGTCTCGCTTAAGTCACCGAGTCAGCAAAATCCCTTCCTCTCTCTGAAAATCCAGGCATCGAGCGAGATCATCTGTTTGAAATACTTTCTAGAACAGATCACCGAACTCTTAGACGGCTAT
>JAHPZR010019200.1:5000-32500 GCA_019787425.1 Platygyra sinensis | reverse complement strand
AACAAGCTTGCTGCTCGCGAAGCTGTGGGCCTATGGTATCTTTTTTTTATTTATTATTATTTTACTTATTTTTTATTTTATTATTTATTCCATTTTCACTGCATTAGTTGAAACATAGTAACTAAATTACATAAGAAAACAATTAGCTACGCACTAGAAAAAGATAAATTATTGCAGTGGGGAAGGACTAGAAGGGAACATACAAACCATTCGAGCTAGTCCACCCAAAAAACTACAACAGACACTTAAATAAAGAAAAAGGAAAAAAAACACATTAAAATTATAACTTAATGTAAGAACTACAATTGCTAATAAGTCATATCCTAGATTAATCTAATCAGAAAATAATTGTTACATCGATCACTGCATCCAAGTGGCATGCGGGCGGTCAGGGTCGAAGCTCTTCTTTTTATAGAAATCATTACATTGTATTTTAAATAATGATAGGCATTTTGTTCAGCAAGACTCGGTTAATCACTTTTCCCGGAATGGACAGCAGTGCCATACCTCTGTAATTGGAGCAGGATCTGAGATCACCTTTTTTAGGGAGCTTGATGAGGTAGCCCTCCTTCCACTCTGTTGGTACCCGCTCGTCGTCCGAGATCTTATTAAAGAGAGGGTAGAGCATCTCCACGTTTGGACTGATGTCGACCTTTAGTGCCTCTGCTGGGATGTTGACAGGTCCCGCAGCCTTGCCATTTCTCAACTGCTTGATAGCATTTTGAATTGCCTCCTTTGTGAGTGCACCACAGTAAATGGGTAAATCGCTATTGGCTGGCTGTATGTCCGGAGGGCCTGGGAGGGGTTGGGAGGGGGGGGGGGGAACCGGGGATCGGTTGAGGAGCTCCTCAAAATGCTACACCCAGCTGCTCTTCTGCCCCTCTAGATCAGATATTGATTGCCCATCCTTGTCTTTCACCGATCTCGCCGGCTTGCTATATTTTCCAGATAGGTTCCTTATGGTAACATAAAGGCCCCGCATATTTTCATGATAAGCTGCCTCCTCAGCCTCCGCTGCCAGCAACTCCAGAGAGTTGCGTTTGTCTCCCTTAAAACTCCTTTTGACACTCCCTTTGACACCCCTTTGTTCTCCTCTTGCGCCTTGGCTTTTGCAGTTCGTCTTTGGCTGTCGTTAACAGCCGCCTTGTTTGCTTTCCTTCCCTCAATCTTATTCAGTGTCTCTCTGGAAATCCACCCCTTGTGGTTGGGGTTCCTCGGACCCAGCACTTCATTGCATGTCGATGTGACCCCCTTTTTCTCTGCGCTACCTGAAGTCAATGGTTTCCTCTTCCATCATCTCTTGCAGGGCCTGGAACTTATTGAGAGAGTGTGATGCTGAATTCCTCCCGTTTGTTGGTATCATTCAGAAGAAAGATGTTAGACCCCAAGCGTTGGTTTGTCCTCTCTGTACAGTTCCTGTTCAGTCTGAGCTTCAGCCACGTACAACCAGGAGATTGTGGTCTGAAGCCACATCTGCCCCTCGCCTGACACGCACACCTTGAAGAGTTCCTGGGAATCTCTTTCTGATGCACATGTGATCAATCTGGTGATACCCAAGTCGCATTGCGTATCCTTTAGTGCTGGAAGAAATTCCCTCCTATGACCAGGTCGCTTGTGGCACATTGGTCGGCAAATCTCTCGCCATTGTCATTCATCTCCCTATGGACCTTGCTGCCCCTGGACCTCCTCGTAGCCACTGTTATCACTACCAATCTTCGCATTAAAATATTCGATCACAATGATGACGTTTCGTTCTGGGCGTTCCTGGATTATAATTAACAGTCTGCTGTAGAACTCCGCCTTGTCTTGGTCATAGCTATTATTCGTTTGGGTAGAGCATTGGATTATATCCACGTTGATTCTCCTCGCTTTGTGCGGAAGGCTGTTGTGATTATCCTTGGGCTGTGCCCCTCCAATCCAAAAAGTGTCCCCTGAGCAGTCCTGGACAACATCAGAGCCACACCCTGAGTGCGAGGAGCATTTTCTTGTTCATGCCCTAAAAACAGCAGCAGCTCCCCTGTGAAATGCCGCTTCTGACCGGAGCCAGATTGAAAGCCTGTAGTTTCTCATCTCTGTGGCCACCTGTGCTGTCTTGCCAGTCTCGTTCATTGTTCGTACGTTCGACGTTCTGATGGTAGTGGTGGCCCTGGGGGGAGATGATGGTCGTTGGCCTGGCAGTTTCTAGGTGGACCTGGCTTTCACTGCCAGGGGTCACTAGCCTTCCTGCGAGGCCCGTCAACGCCTCAGGCTGTAGTGTAGTGTATGCATCCTGGCATTTCTGTAGCAGTGCAATTTTTGCGAGGTAGGGTTGCCGACCACACGCCCAACCCCCAACCTGGAGAGCCAGAGTGCTGTTTTGTCTGACCTCTCACCTACCCGGCAAGGTTAGACTAACTAGGAGCACAAGTCTCTCGCCGATACAGCTCTGAGGATCATAAGGGCGCATAAGCCTCCCTGTAACCATAAGGTCCAGTGCCAAGGAAGGATTCGTCACTATGGCAAGGGAAAAATATAAATTTCTCGTCCACAAAGGAGAAAAATTAGGAAATGCCACAGATCTTACACAAAATATGAAAAAGCAAATGGGTTTACTTACTCTTGGGCTTTGACCAATCAGAATGTTGCTTGTTGTTACGTTGTTATGAAGTATCCCAAAATCCTGCAGTCGTTCTAGGGCGCTGATAACGTCACAGGCTATGGCACACACAGCATCAAAGTCAAGAACAGTTTCTTTCTCACAAAGGAAATCTTCCAATGTCGAACTTGATACAAAATCGTAGCAAATAAGACTTAAAAAAGAGAAAAAAAGGAAAGGAAAAACACAGCAAAATGTATCGTGCATCGTGTATCGGGTGAAACCTCTCCATAAGTTTGTGACCTAATGGTATCTGTAACAGATTCTTGCTTCTGGTATTTTTTCTTTGCACGCCTAGTTATCCCGAAATTGATATGCATTCACGTGGATGACAGATAGCAGCTACCCAGTTTTAACACTATAACTGGATGCCTCTGAGTTGACGCCTTCGCCATTTTCTATTAGATTGTATTTAAATTCCTGTCGTTTTCTAACCGTTTGTAAAATAGCACCGGCTTGTCACTCAAGAGGACCTCTAATAAGTCTTAACCTGGAAACTTTCTACCATTCTATTAACTGTGGACTTTTATTGACCCAATTCACAGTTCGCTGTCTGAATCTGACCCTGGTTGAAAAATGGAACCAGCTGCGCTTCATAACACTTAAGCTTAACCAAAGAACACTCCCCTCAAGAAAATAATTAAGATACAAACTAAGGGAACTTACAAACTGTTTGAATGTAAAGCACGAATCTGCTCTTCCCCATGTTCAAGGTTCTGGTTGCAAGCTGGAGAGCAACAAATCAAGATAAAACCTAAACAAATATCCCTTTTTAGCAGAACATGCAGCATAAAGGTTTTGTATAATTTTCCTTGCCTCCCATCTGGTTCTGTAAATGGCGCCACAGAGTTCGAAAGAGCTTGTGGCAAAAAGAATGTGGTTTACCCCTACAAGATGTAAAGCTTTCCCACGATCATGCACCTTGCAGGGGGATGGGCTTGAGGGAATACTGACAGTTACGAAATTCACAAGTACAGGCTAGCTAAGTAGGTTAAGTAGACGGTTGCTTGCCTTTGGAATGCCAGCGATAATGAAGTAGATTGGCATGCGGCTCTACACCACAAGACAGGGTCTGTACTATATCAGCCTCTCGATGCCATTCGTCTTTCAATTCTTCCTCAAAGAATTTCAGAAGCACCATACTTGAAATGTCTCCCTCTTCGCACCAAGCTGTTACATAACCCTGAAACAACGAAAGAAAATAGCTTTTGAAATTCTCCATAAATGGCTAAGCATTCATTTTAATTTTCAGTTATTATTTACCTAACCATTCATTCACTGATTCACTCATTCACTCATTGATTAATTGACTGATTGATTCATTCATTCACCACGTCCGTCCGTCCGTCCGTGCTTCAGGCAGTTAGTCAGTCGATCATTTATCTATTTATTAATTTATCTCCTCCACTTAACGCTGAATTAGTTTTAAAGTGTATTATCGCATAGTCGTTTTCCAAGTCTTACTATTTCCAAGTATTTATTGCCGCGAATAACATTCTCCCAGCCACTCACTGTTGAATGTTTTCTCGCAGTGTCTTGTTGGAGAATGTTTACTTCTTTAATCAACCTCAGCTTGACATGAACTTGTCTTCTCTCTTGTTCCTGTGTTCCCGCTTCTTTAGGTCGATCAACGGATTGACTTTCAGCTAAAAGGCCTGTGAAATATAGCTGGCAGTTAATAATATCCCCTTTAAAAAATTGGCGGTTAAAAGCCTAGTGCTGTAGTATTGTGGAATTTTCTTCCTCCTCTTTTCTGCGGTCAATTGGCCGTTCCAAAATTCCGCAGGGTACTGGGGCGAGTTTCCAATTTTAACAAATCGATAACGTGACACCACCACATAAAAGATCATGCGGAGATTGGTCATAATTGGTCAATTACTAATCTCAACATGATCGTTCATGTGGTGGTTTCAGTTTATCGATTTGTTAAAATTTGAAACTCTCCCCAGTTTCCTGCTGAATTCTGGAACGGCCAAAAGCTCAGCGGCATTAAACCTTGAAATTAGGATCAAATAGAGCTTTTAGTCACCAAGTAAAACAAGTCGAATGCGTCAGTGCGCTCTTTTCTTTCTTGGATTGTTACCTTGTGTCGATCTGTAACTCAAATGAATACCTGTACACTTAGGGATTATACCATATATTGTTGCCAACAGGCGCTCTGACTTCACTTGTTAGGAGGTCCATGAAGAATACAAGAACTTGCTTAGGTTTCATGAGACCGTTATTGTTCCTTGAAACGTGTGTGACATACGAAAGCTAAGATTCTGACTAATCGCTATAAACTAATAAACTTGCTCAGTTACCTAAAAAGGTGATCTAAGCAAGAGCTACTCACTTCTTCCATGCACTACATGAAATAAATACAGCTGTAATTTATATTTTACCTTTTTAAGAACTGGTTCAACCTACCTGCCCTCGGCCGTTTATCTTATTCATAACAAAATCAGTGACGTTTTTTCTCTTCCGGATTAAGCTTCGTCTGGCCCTCTCGGTGGAAAAGGTGTACAGGATTGGATTGAGGGAAGAGTTGAGTGGAAGAACAAACACTGCTATCCACACATAGGCAATTTTGTCTGGATCTTCAAAATTTCCAGTCAGAGATAAAACGCTGATCATAATTACTGGCATCCAACAGCAAAAGTCTGTCAACACAATGAAGACAAGTCGCTTGGCCATGGCGGATTCTTTGTTTAAATTTGTCGATCGCACAGCTCGGGACGAGCGCTTTACTGTACAAAACATTGCAATGTAGGCGACGAGGATAAACATGAAAGAAACGAAGTTCAAACCGACAAAAAAGGCAACAGAATATTCCCATCCCACTGGTCTTCCTTCAGACAGCTGAAGAGGAAGGCAAACAGCAGAGCGGCTGTAGAATCCAAAATGACCACTGTAGTCGTAAAAGTAGTCGAAACCTGCGATGGGAATTACAGATATGACGAGACCAAATATCCATACCACTAAGCATACAAAAGAGGCAGTTTTGATAGTGAGGCGGTTGAACTTGAAGGGGAAGACGATACGCAGAAGTCTGTCCATCGTAATAATGGTTAGTATCAGCACGGATACTTCACTGGATAGCATGGAAAGAACTCCGACAATTTGACAACCCATCCCAGATCTCCAATTGATGTCATGCATAAAGTATATCCCTCGCCATCTGACGTCCATAATTGCAATTGTCAAGAGATACACGCCCATCAACAGATCAGCGACTGCCAAATTTGTCAGCAAAAAAGACTGAACCCTGTTCTCTTCCTTGTCAATGATCCGCCATATTATGACCAGGAGGTTGCCAAAGAAAGCAAGGATTCCAAGAATCCAAATGCAAATCTGGAGAGTATTATTTTTCATGAGGTCGTTACAGCTTGAGAATTCATCGACTGGAGCCTCACACTCAACTCCCGCGATTGATTTCTCGGCATAGCAGCAGAGGATAAAGCGATCGAGTTTCCTGTGTGAAAATTGCAAGAAATATAAACTCACTTTGTTACTTTGAGTGTATTCACCACATAACAGGCTAGCCGGCTGTAAATCTATTCAGTTCAATGTTCGTTTAAACTACAGAATACACCAGCTCACTTTCAGTTTCTAGCTCGGTGGAGCTGACACAATTTCTTTTCCTGTTACTGCTTTTTGAGTTAATTTTACTGTTCTAAAAGGGAAAATGATAGAGTTTTAGAAACTAAATCGAGTGCATAATAGACGTTACTCACACATATTTCAGGTTGCTCAATTCACTAAATGCATCTAAAGGTACTTTAGCGAGTTCGTTTCTGTCCAGATACCTATGTGGAAAGAAAACGAGAGTTTGTTTTTCAAAAATGCACCCGAATTAAACGTTCCTCTCGTTCTGTCTTACTTTATTGAAGGTATTGTTTTTAAAGCATATTTTAGCTACATAAGACTAGTTACGATACAATACATTTCACTAGATTACTAAGTTATCTAAATTGGTATTCCTTAATTTACCTACATAGTTCATTGCTAAGCACGAAAAAAGGGACTTTTTATCCCTCATTAAAACTCGAACATAGCATCTTTGCTCTTATGATGCGTCTTAACTGTTATCATCATCCTTGGATTATCCTGTGCTTAATTTTGTTCATATAATGTTTCCAGAACCACAGAAGAAACAAACAATGCTAACCTTCAAACGCTTTGTTTCTTCGTTTTTTGTATTCAGTCTAGCCAGCACATTCTTCACAGTAAACTATACATTGTCAAAATAACCGAAACATGATCTCTCCCAACACACCGAACTTACAGGTATTCCAACGAGATCAATCCCCGAAAAGTGTCCTTTGAAACTTCAGTCAGTTCGTTGCTGCTTAGATTCCTGACAAAAAGACAACATTAAACCATGAAAATCAGAACGCAGTTACACAGAAAAACAGACCGTTTTACCACCTGAGGTGATCGCCCAATAAACAACTTAGAGACATTTTGATTACTTGACCAGCAGAACTGGAGGGAACACCGCACAAAAACCAACACAAGTCAAGAATGCGTTAAACGTTATCTACTCACAATAACACGAGATGTGACAGAGTTCCAAACAGGCCATCTGGTAATGTTCTGAGCTTGTTTTCCTGAAGGTACCTTGGTGACAATAAAGTAATGTTTCACATTTGGATAAGAATGTAAGGGTACATTAATATGAGGAGAGACGCGTAATTAAACGCTACCTGAGAGCCTGTCTTTTGCTTTTACCTTGTGGTCTGTTCGCTTTAAAACGCTATGTCTGGCAAAACTTAGTCCATATTTGATTAATTACATTTTCGGTCCATGGTAGTATTTGTCAACTGTCGTGGTACATCGATTGCACTTTTAATCCCCTTTCCCTTTAAAGTTAAGAATTTTACGAACGAGTTGTTCAATAAACTCCGTTGAACAACTATGCCATTGAAAGAAACGATCTTGTAAATCAAATGGACGAGTTTACTAACGACATAAACATCTAATATACTCACAAGTGTTTCATATTGCTACTGTTTCCAAACACCCCATATTCCAACTCATTTAACTGATTTGAACGCAAGCTCCTTAGAAAAAAAAAAAAGAATACAAAAAAGATTGCATTCAACCAAATACTCTTATAAACTTGAAAGAAATTAGAAACATTAACTGTGAAATATTAAGAGGGAATGTCCACTAGGACCGAGCCATATCAAAAATATGTGGCACATGATGAAAAATCAAAAATTTTCATATTCTTCCCAGAGATAGCCTATGGTAAGCCTAGAAACGTGGTGTGATTTTTTTCTTGAAATATATTTTTAAACCCGCTAAAAAATCAAAAATCCGTTGTGGTCCCACATCTGGTCAAAAACACGCAAAATTCAGTGACTAATACCTTATCATGAACTTCGCTCTTTTTAATCCCCATCAAAATAATACTCCAGTTTGAGCCTGGAAATTTATTTTTGAGGAGTTTACAAGTCGTTTGAGGCCAATTATACCTCTATGGGTTAATTTTCAAGGTCACGAAGAGCCGCTTAAAATCACCAAAATTCACTTCCTAAAAATTCTTAATTATGCACACTTTTTCAATCGGCAAATTCGCTACCCGGTAAAACACCGAAATACCTAAGATTTTGACGTTTCGAAAGAAGAGATGTCAGTGTAAAAGCTGGTATAAAAATTATTTTCGGGCTTTACATCAGCGCTGAGTACTAACGCTGCCAAAATCGTGATAATCACAACACTAACCTGCTAGAAACGAAAACAATAGGCAAGCGTCTGGGATTCGATAATCAAAAGGAACCTGAAAATGTCTTCTTGTATTTGATTTCCTCGGTATTTGGACTTAAACTATGGCAGAAAAGTCATGTTTAAGCTTACCTTCTGTGAAACGTTACATTTAAGTACTGGCATATTCAGAATCCTACAAGCACGATAACCATTGCGGCGCGTGGTGTTCGGGGAAGTACATCATTTTCTCATTGACATTCAACCAATGAATCCGAGAAAATCCAGCACCTTTCTGTCCCTTGTTCTAAAACAGCAATCCATAAAAGTAGTGAAGCCTTCTAGCGTCAGCCTCATGCTTGTAAAGAGAAAACCTTATGTTCTCTTCTCGTCGAAATGTAAATATGGCGTTTGATGTCGGACTTCATTTCTATGTCACGTAATGGTCAATTGATGGGATTTTGTCACGCATTGCCAAAAACTGAATCAAGAGATTTATGCGTCAGTCAATTCCAGCAGTGCCCATCCCCCTCCCCCCCGGGCTAACTCCCGGGCATTAGCATTTTTTCCAAAAAATTGGACAAATTCCCCGGGATGGGGACACATAAGCTGTCTAAATGCCCTGGGGTGGGGACGAAGAAAGAGGGCAAATGCCCTGCCCACGGGATCGTCGCCTTACAAGACTTCCAACACTTTTGCAGTTTTTTTTTTATTTTACAGTGAATAAAACGGTCAACTGTTCAGTATTTTAATGCAATGGTATTAAAGACTTCAAGGACAACAGTATATGCTATTTTATTCTGATTATTTTATTTTTTATATTTTGTTTTTAACAAAATTTTTATAATTTTTTCTTATATTTTTGTTTTTCACCTTGTCGCTATAAAGAATCAAGACATTTTAAATGATGATGCATCGCGTTTTAAGCTCGCAAGATCTGTGTTGAAGATCGCATCATTTGAATTCGCAAACCTTCAGTATTTTAATTCCACTTTCATGAATTTAAAAATTGTTAAGCTAGTTTTGAATGCGAAATGCAAAATAGTCGTTCACGCAGTGTTCACGTCAGTGATTGTTTTGTGATAAACAAAATATAGTTCACCTTGTCGCTTATATTTATATGCTTACAAGTATGAAGAAATATCTAAAATTGAGAAAACATTCCTTTAAAAACATCGACAGGTTTTTCTAGTCCCTGACAGACAAGCCAGTCTCTGACAAAGGCCTCGTCCTTCCTGATAAACTCATCCATCTTTCGAAAACACGTGCGTCAAATGCCCGGGGGTCGCCCCGGGGTATGCTAATGCCCAGCCCCCGGGCCGCGATAAAATTTGCTAATGCCCCACCCCCGGGACTGACAACGTGAGTAAATGCCCCACGGTTGCCCGGGGGGGGGGGGGATGGGCACCGCTGGAATTGACTGATGCATTAATAAGACGTTCAAAGCAAACAATTTTTATTTGAAAGCTATGACAACATACCTCTGCGACCCTTCACGCGGTAAGCGATACGGAAAACTTTAAAGAATCCGAACGTGAACCGTAAAATATATCGCAGGGCCAGAAATCGCACGAAAACTGCTCAAATTGAATGGTTGTCTAACGAAAAGATATCGCGCAATTCAATCATAGTCAAACTGTGACAATGGACTAGCGCCTATACAGCTGCAATAACGTTTGATTTTTACCCCATCTACAACATTATTTGCACAGAAGTTTCCTCTTCAATGATTTTAACATGGAAAACAAAACTGGTACTTATTCGTTTTAAACAAGTTCATTTTCCATTGCAGTGGTTAGTTTCTCAATGCAAATCACACTTTGTGCTAGAAATTGTTTGTTTACATTTCCATACAGCCATTCTTTTACGTTATTTTGTGGTCTTACGGTTCAGTGTCGGAGTTCTGCAAAAAAAAAACAAACATGCAATGATTTCAAACAGAAAAAAAAATGACTGATGTGATGTGATCCATACGCTAAAACTACTCATGCATTTCTCCCAGAACATAGCCTTAATTTTTTAACCTAGCGGTGTAAAGCCGATCGATTACGTGCTTTGTGTCACGCGCCACGCGAGAAGTGAGAAAACTGATCAAATTGTCATGTACTGAGTGTACAAAAAAACAAAAAATGTTTATTCACTTACCTCGTTTCATTGCAAAAGATTATATTTAGAAGATGGAGACATTTCATGGCGTGAACTTAGTCTTTCAGCTTTTTGAGAATATTTTATCTCTATGACGAGATGAATCCCACAGAGGCATGGTTTGTTTTCGCATTGTACTTATGTACGCAGCAGCTCATAACGGTTTGCACATTTAAGATTTTTCAGAATTTCTCTTTCGATGGATAAAGATTAGTTTCTAGTTGTAAAGTAGAGTTCACTCTAAATACGAGCCTAGTGGCTCATCAGGCCGGAGTTTATCCCGGTTTCTGCAGCATGAAGCGACTGGGGGTATTTCTACTCCCCTCTGGATTGGATGCCAGGCTGTCGCGGGGTTACCCCCAGCATTAAGTTTGCCGGTACCCATTTATACACCTGGGTGGAGAGAGGCACTGTGAGAGTAAAATGACCTGCCCAAGAACACAACGCAAGGCGGCCCCAGGCCAGAGCTCAAACCCGGACCGCTCGATCCGGCATGTGGCCACCCCCCTCCCAAGCAAGTTTGTGACGTTAACGATTACTATTACAAAAGAATAACCCATTTCAAACACCCTTTATTTCAGATTTATGGGTTTGTATCTCAAGAATGGCTCCTGTAACCTTTTTTGTCGAATTCTAATCAGCACGTCCAGTTTTACATTTTTGGCAACGTCGTGAACATTTTAAAGTAGAATTAGTACTTCTGAGGGGTCACGTGACATACCATGTGACGTTAAGCGCAAAAAAGCCATTATTTGAGAAATTGGTGGAGGTTTTTAGTAATATCATCCTGCAATAACGTGGTTTAGACGTAGGTCAATTACTTTCATCCTCTCACGTTTGGAATGAACGTCCCTCTTCTCACAGAAAAAAATTAGAAATAGGGTAAAAGGTCGTCTTTTTAAATTAAAATCGACTTTTGATCATTTATATCTTCTAAAATCGAAATCAAGGAAGATCATTCCAGACGTAGCAAGGTAGATAATTTCAATTTGCAGCGAAAACGCTCATTTGTTGATCAATTGCCTGATTTCATACCGTGAGGGACTAGGTACGAGTCTGTTAATTATGGGATTAGCAACTATTGATCCCCATAGTCAGAAAGAGCACACCGAGATTCATAAAATCCCCAAGTTTGGTGTTAATCAGGCTAGTCTTGACTGAGATACAGGTATTTAAAAACGTAAAAAAATTACAAAGAAATGTATGGAAAACCGGCCAAATCTAGCCTGCGAATACAGCCGCCTCTCATTCGCTCTCGCTACTACGTGCGAAACTCTCGTCGCGTTTCGCACGTAGTAGCGAGAGCGAATGAGAGGCGGCTGTATTCGCAGGCTAGGCCAAATCCGGACTTTGTCGCCAATTCGCCGATTTACCAAATTTTAACAAAATAATCACGTGACATGTTACGTGGTCAAAGTAGTATGTTACGGCAAGGCAGGACGCCGAGATTTATAATCAGGGAAAAGTTCAGCTTGGTAAAACAAAATATACCTGTCCAACCATATTTCTACTTTAAATTCCTGACCCAGACCTTAAACTGATTGAGTCATGATTGTAAACAAAATGCCTAGTGCCAAGCCAGGGTGAAAAACACACCCTATTTCAGTCCAATGTGTATAAAATTTACACCTTTTTTAGACATAAACAGCCCAAAAGCCATACCCTTTGCGACCACTCATACCTCTGATAGCCCATATAGCGGAGTAATCCCAACCCCCTTCCGAGCCCAGAACACATAAATGCACAGTTTCTCTCCCGGGAAATTTCCGCGCCATATCTTACGGGTCACGTTTGGATCCTTTTGGCTTTAAAATATATTTTTTTTTGCTTTGAACGTCTCATTGAATCTTTCTATTTATTATTCTTTTTAACCATTTTTTGGCAATGCGTAACAAAAATCCATGACCATTGCGTGACAGACAAATTAGATCCACTTCGGACGCTAAAATTACCATCTCAGCATGCAACATGCGCAAGGATTGGAACAGCACGTGTAGCCAGTGCATTTTTCGCACTAAATTTTACCGAAACATGATCTCGAGCAACATAATGTACTTACAGGTATTCTAACGAGATCAATCCTCGAAAAGTGTCCTTTGAAACTTCAGTCAGTTCGTTGCTGCTTAGATTCCTGACGAGAAGAGACCATTAAACTATGAAAATCAGGACGCCATTGCAGCGAAAAAACCGACTATGTTACCATCTGAGGTCAGGTGATCCCCCAAAAAACAACTTAGAGACATTTTAATTGCTTGACCAGCAGAACTAGAGGGAACCCAAAACCCAACACAAGTCAAGAATGCGTTAAACGTTATGTACTCACAATAACACGAGTTGTGACAGAGTTCCAAACAGGCCATCTGGTAATGTTCTGAGCTTGTTTTCTTGAAGGTACCTTGGCGACAATAAAGTAATTTTTCACATTCGGATAAAAATGAAAGGGTACATTAATATGTGGGGAGACACACAATTAAACGATTTGTACAGGGAGCGTTACCCAAGAGCCTGTCTTGTGCTTTTACCTAGTGGTCTGTTCACTTTAAAACGCTATGTCTGGCAAAGCTTAGTCAATATTTGATTAATTACATTTTCGTTCCATGGTAATAAGTGTCAACTATCATGGTACATTGATCGCTCTTTTACTCCCTTTTCCCTTTTAAATTAATCATTTTACGAACGGATTGTTCAATAAACTCAGTTGACCAACTACAACATTAAAAGAAACGATCTTGCAAATCAAATGGACACGAGTTTACTAACGGCATAAAAATCTAATGTACTCACAAGTGTTTCATATTGCTACTGGTTCCAAACACCCCATATTCCAACTCATTTAACTGATTTGAACGCAAGCTCCTTAGAAAAAAAAGAACACAATAAAGATTGCGTGCAACCATATATTCTTATAAATTTCAAATAAATTAGAAACATTAACTGTGAAATATTAAGCACTCACAAAACTTCTAACTGAGGAAGTCCATTCAGTAATCCACTGACGGCTTCGCGAAGAAGGTTTGCTCCTAAATCACTGGGAAAAAAATCAAACGTTCCATTAAGACTAGCTAAGATAACCTCTAGTAAATATAACATCTTCCAAACAAGACTTCACTGCATCTTATTAAGGGAGCGTCCATCTGAAAATCATGCAGAATTTACTTAAAATATGAGTCTACATGGCATCTTTCCGGTATTGTTCAGATTCTTTGTAGGGATAATAAGGTGGTAATGCAGTGGATAGAATATTATCACAAATTCTTTAACGTCTAAGAGATATCGCGGTCAACGTGTTCGTGATCGGCTTTAGGCCAAATATTTGCCATATTTTGGGGTTTCGACGAAACGCTGACTTTCTACAGACCCCCACGGACCCCCTACTTATAGACGTTTTTCGGGGAAGTAGCAGACGAAATCGACAAGAATGTTGTAACTCTAAACTTTATAAGTAAATAAAACGGTGATCTGGGAAGACTACTGTGCTGACTCAGTTCGTTCCACGTTCTCCATGTGTTTTTTTTTTCGATCACGTGACGTTGTTGTCCCATGATTCCACTACACACTGACCCCATGTAAAACCAAAGGAAAGAAAACTGAAAAAGTCCAAGTAACTATCAATTGGCTGATTCAAGTTCACAAATAAATTTATTGAAAAGAAACAAGTATTATTAGATTGTGTCAGTTGCGGAAAAAAAAAAAAAAACTTTTAAAATTCTTGGATGTGATGCCCCCAGCTGGCCGAGTGGCTCGACAACATCTATTCAGCAAAATTATTTTGGTGTTGGAATTTTTTAATGCTATGATTGCGGCCGTGTACGAAAACATCTCACTTCGTTACGAGCCCGACCAGTAGGTTTGGATGATAGCTTATGACGTTTACGGCTTTCCTTCCATTTAGCTATATGCCAGCTAGCCAACAGCAACTTACATACTAACAAAATAACTAAATTGGAGTTGCAAAATGTTTTATAACGATGTTTCGGTTCTCCTTAAGTAACGTTTAATTTATTTTCACTCCATTCTGACGGTACTTCGATGTTGAGTTCAATTGCATATAGTCACAAACAAAAATTAGTTTGATGCAAAGATCAGAGAGCTTTTCCCACAGAGTCCTTTACAGAGTTTTTCTTTTTAAACTGAAAGGTCATTTATTTGGCAAGCTTTAGATAGCTTGAAATTTGATTGGAAAACGCCCCTACAAACAATGAATTTTGAGACCCTACTGTTTAGATAGGACTATGGGGAGTTGAAATTTAGCTCTTGGCTACATGAGATAAGCCACAATGTTGTTTAATGATAATAATGATAATGATAATGATGATGATAATGATGATGACGATGATGATAATAATAAAAATGACTTTATCTCAGTATTTCCAATACTCAATTGGCTCTTAATTTGGAAGAACTAACTAACAAATAAAATTAACTAATGAATAGCGAATAATTATAACAGCAGTAAGATAGAATGTAAATGAAAAACTATGCTAAAATATTATATTAAAAACTATTCTATGTAGAAATATCATGCATATCATTTCCCGTTCTTTCTAGCTTGCAACAAATGATCTAACTTGATGTATATTTTTACTGCAAATCTGAAAACTTTTCATTGTCTGACAGTTTTATTGAAATATTTCGTAAACAATAGACAGTTGAACCGAAAGCTTGCACTTGGTTAATGAACTAGTGATGTTGTACAAGTGTGCCAAGGTTAAGGGGAATCAGTGATGTGCACTGTAGACTTGTCTTCATGGTCCTCAGGTGTACTCTCTCCTTTAAATACTCTAATCTACTCAGAGTCAAAGGTGCACGAAGAAACGTTATAAAACTAACAATTTGTACAAATACTCACAGGACGCGTAAATTAGGAAGTCCAGTGAACGCTCCAACAGGAAGAGTACGAATGAAGTTAAAATTCAGTCTCCTAGAAAGACAAGAAACTTAGTAAACAAATGGAAACTGCACGCGCCTCTGGCTGCGAAAGGATCAAACTGTCTGCGATGGAGTAATATGCTGTCGAACAGCTATTACTAAGATCAGCAGATATCCTAACACACTGAGTTTGGTGGATACTGAAATGCAGTGGATTTTTCGAACCTTCGATTTTGCGAACTTTCGATAACTCACACCAAACGTCGTTTCCCTCTCAGTAGTTGAACACTGAAATTTTATCCCCAGTTTCTCCAAACATGTACACGCAATGTTTGAGAGGTTTCTTAGAGGTTCAAAAAGTCGATGTTATACTGTAATTCCAGGTTTAATTTAACGGGGAAACCTCCATTTATAGAGTTAGAATAACTACAGTAAAATTTAAAAATTTTAAGAATTCAATGTCTACATACATAAAATAAGATATTGACGTTGAATACAACGAAGAGAAGCATGTTTGATATGTTCATCAAATAAGCCTGAAAAGTTAATAAAAGCTTCAAAGGGAAGGGGAGGGGCACCTTCCGAGCTCGTAATCCACGATTACTGAGGTTAAAGCGTTAAAATGACAAAGGTTGAAGCTAGAAAGATAGCACAGCTAAATGTCACCGCATTTGCTGTCTGTTGTTAATGCTGTCGTAGTTGTTACTAGCATTTATATTTACTGATGGATACTTACAGAGTCTCGACGGACGGTACATTATGGAAAGCCTCTTCATCAAGGTGAATGAGAACATTGAAACTCATATCGCTGCAGGAAAAAGAAGAACGTTTTCTAACCCTACTGACAAAACACTCAAAACTTTCTAAAAACAAACGGGATATTCTAAAAATATATTTTTTGGCAATAATCAGCCACTTTAATAAAATTTAGAGCGTGAGACGAGGGAGATATATCGAAAATATATGATATACAAATTGTATTTTAAGATACGCCCTCTCATGGCCTTATTTGTACAAAAGCACAAGAGCGCAGCCCAAGTCCACACAAATTCAATCCCAGTTACTTTATCATGATGTGAAAATGACTCCAATAATTCATTGTTTCCCCTCCAAAATTGTGCATAAACTATTGTTGTAAAATGCATTTGGGAATATGCAGACCTTCCAAGAGCATTTCAAACACAAAAGTTTGGGTTAACTTTGGGGGCAAATAGAAATGGAATTATAGGTAACTGGAAAGTAGATAATCACGTCTGATTTATGGTTTAGGTTAATCTCGACATATAATTCTCTTGAAAAACCACTAACTGAAAACATGGGTTAACTCACATATATTCCAGTTTCGGGAGGTCTACAAAATCCTTCTCCCGTAGCTGGGAGATCCGGTTTTGCTGGAATTGCCTTGTTGAAAAGTGACATTACATTAGTCAAGAAACAGCTTAAAAGATACCTAAGAACTATGAAATCATGACTTTTAAAACAAGTAAACGTTTACTGTATTGAAGTTAACCAAAACCCTAACACTAGCCACTGACAACTAGTCTAAATAAATCGATCAAAAGTGAGAGAAGGACTTTGCTTTTTACATACACTGCTCCAGTGTTGAAGGGGAGGTTTCTTGGGACAGTAAACAAATCCTCTCCAGCGACCAGAATCATCTTGTGTTGTGTTGTGTTGTTTTCGCCAAACTCTCTACACTCGCAGTTTGACGGACATTCTGAAAACAAATTCCCTCATCAGAGTGAAATGATCATAACATATCCTCAGTTAAGACTGATAACGTTTGATAAACAGAGGCAATCTAGAATACGCAGAAGTAGACAAGTAAAAGGATTGTTACAAAATGGTCAAAACTTCAATTCCCAGCTGAAAACGAGGTGTTCTAACTTATGCCTAGAAAGTAATAAAAGTTGTACGCAGCGCTTACAAGCGATTCAGACTGAATGTATTAACAGATAGTTGAGAAATAGTTGGAAGTTTAAGGAACCCTTAAAAATTGAAACATGATAAGTATAATTAAAGCTGGGAAAATTACAATGCTTGTCCTGAGATGACCTTAACTCGGTTTACCTTGTTGACTTAAACAAGATGATTCTGAATATTCATGACCTGAAAAATAAAAGAATGTACCAATTATACGATCATTTTCGTCGTCGTCTTTAAACATTCTGTGGGTTGAACAGAGTTAAGTCTTTGTTATATTTATTTTATTAGTGAGAAAATTACTCCATTGTGACTGGCTCAGAGCAGGTCAGTTTAACAGTTCGTAATTCAATCAAAATGGCATATAGCGTTCCCCTCTTCACAACTTACAATTAAAAGTTCTACTTCAGTATTTTTTGTGACATACATTTTCTGATAAGTTATGTCTCAGTTTTGATAGACTATTGTAATAAAAAATTTAGGTTATATTGTATTGTGGTTAATGGTATAGTTTGGTTTTATGAGATATTAACACAAGTCTGGAGTATCGAAGGCGCTTGATTCGAAAAGGTACCAAAAATGCAAAACTAGAAATTGTTTTTACCTGACAGGTTACAACGTGGAGGCTCTATCTCTTTTGAGACGAATTTGGGTTTAGGCGTTAGCTGATCAATCGTCTGTTTTATTTGCTTTTTCAGACGTACAAAGGTAATAGAAACACAACCTAAATGTAATTCTCTACTTTGCACAAATTCCATAATTCACCTCATTCCCCCAATTCCCCTGTTTGTAATTTCTCCTAGGACACGAAGATGTCCCAAGAGAAATCGAAAAAAATGCCTATGCAAATTATTATTATTATTATTATTATTATTATTATTATTATTATTATTATTATTATTATTATTATTATTATTATTATTAATGCTTCGTAATTGATAGACTCTATAGGATCTCTAAAATCTAAAATGGCAGTTATAAAATCTTTAAAATTCTCTCATATATATAACTCATTCGGCTGTAAATAATTTCCCTAGAGGAAATTAATAAATGGAGAGCAATACTCAGCTTCATGTTGCAACTTTAAACGTCCAAGAAATGTTTAGTCTTCACAAGATTACAGCCGTCTGCGAGTTATGAAGAACTCTCTTACTATGATTATGATCATGATCATGATCATGATCATGATCATGATCATGATCATGATCATGATTATGATTATGATTATGATTATGATTATGATTTTGATTATGATTATCATTATTATTATTTTGGGGGGCAGGGGTGGTGAAAGAGGTGTATTTTGCGATTTGTGCTGGTAGAAAGTAACACAGCACATACCACCAACAGAGTGATAATAGGCCTTGAACCTTGCTTTGTGCAAATTTCCACCACAATAAAGGACAATCGTAATATGATTTGACAATGAGATTAAAACAGGAGTATACACATAGCCACAGAATCTGCCTATTGTGGGTGCTGTCTCGTCCTTCCCATCGAAAATCTGAAGAAAACAGTTCTCGCACTTGGAGTAATCCTTGAGTCGGAATTCTTGGAATTCCAAGTGAATAACGTAACCAGATGGGACGGTGATGTGCCACGTGCAGAACATGTCATCAAGATAATATCCAGGAAATGATGGAGAGATCAAATACCCCGACATGTTGAATAAGTTCTCACTGCAAGCTGAAATAGCAAGTATAAGAAGAATTTATCCTTGAATCCCCAACATACAAATTATCCATACACGAACATTCGCATCGTTGCTTTAATTGAGTTAATTAAGGAAGTTTTTCATCTCAAAGCAAACTTGGCTTTCATTACTAATTCATAAAGTTATACCAAAGAAAATCATAACCGTGAAGGACGTTTGGATAACCGGTCTTAATTAGCAAAGATTTTAACGATTCTATTTCTCCGTTTACTCCTTAGCTTTGGTTTCGATTGAGAAGATATATCGAGACAGTGTTTTACCGGCTATCCAAACACCTCGAATCTCGTCAAAAATACTCCCCTGCCCGTCGTATTTTGAACTCTTTTCTCTTTTTTTTTTTGCAATGACATTTATTAACACTTAAACTCACTTAATTACAAATCTCTGTTTTAGTTTTAAGTTACAAAAAAATACATTACTTTTTACAATACATACTACTTTACGATGACTACATTACTTTAACAATGCTGACAACGTTGCAATGACTATATTAATTCTAAAAAATACAACAAACAACAGACAAACAAACTAAAGCAAATACGTCAGAAGTGAATCAATGTATATAGATAAAAATTGATGTGATTTGTTTTCGGCTGTATAACTTTGTTTTAAAATCTCTAGGTGGTTTTGGAGGCGGAGAAGAAAGCTGTCAAAAGAAAGCTTGCCGTCGCATGAACTGGTAGCGAAAATGTGATATTTAGCGAGGAGGAGAGTGACAATTAGTGCCTGCTTGTTTTTGATATTGTTATGATATCCATAGAGAACGACGCATTCGGTCAACGTGATAGCTTGTTTAAATTTTAGGAGCCACCAGCTGGTGAATTCTTTCCAAAAAACGGTAGATTCAGTACAGTGGAACAGCAAGTGGTTAATTGTTTGCTTTTCAGTTTTGCATAATGTGCAAGTGTCGCTTTCAGTAATTCCAGCTCGAAAAAGGCTTGAATTAGTTGGTAAAATATGGTGAGTGATGTTGTACTGAAATGCAATTAGTTTCGAGTCTTTGGTTATCAAGAAGGGAAATGTATACACTTTGTGAATATTTTCTTAGGTGAAACCATAATTTAAGATTCTGTTCTCTGATGTAGGTGGACTTCTTGCTTTGTTCAGAAGAAAAGAGTAGGCGGTTCGTGTTGATGGGGGGTCTTGGAGTGGAACAAGGGTTGAATTTACCGTTTGGGAACAGTTGTTTTGATTTCTTAATATCTTTTTCCATTCTGTTGGAATGGATGTGATGAGGCCATAGTAAAGTGTGAAAGGAATATTAATGTTCACTTTCTGTTTGAGTTCGTCAAAAGAGAGAAACGTGTTGTTCTCATTAAGGAGATGTTTAATCGAAATGACCTGAGCTTGGAATAAAGGCTTGTAGAATAATGGCTTTCCTCCAATTAGGATATACGACTGTTATTCCAGATTATTTTGTTTCGGATATCGGTGTTTTTTGAAAAATTTTCATGATTGTATTCTTGCCAATACCTTAGTAAGGTGTGGTAAAAGGGTGGAAGATTGTCAAGAGAGAGTTGCTTTACGTCGTACTGACATTCTATTAGGAAAGAAAGGCCGCCGTAATCAGTAGCTGCGAATTCTGGGATAATTTTCCAAGCTGCATCGTCGTGATCAGTTAATCGTTTAATCCAGGCAATTTTGAGTGCTTTGTCCATAATTTCAAAGTCTAAATAAAACGCCGGTCAGTTTTCAGATGGATCCACAACCAAAATGCATACTTCACATTTCTTGACCTGAGCTTGGAATAATTTTAGCGCTTTAGAAATGTAAATTATTATTATTATTATTATTCTTCAAGAAACGCACAGTTCGAATCTTAGCGCTGACGTGTGGTCAGCCGAATGGGGTGGCAAGGTTTTCTTCAGCCATGGCACAACAAACAGCAAATGAGTAATGATACTCATAAATCCAAAACTCGATTGCAAAGTAGAAAAATGTATTTCAGACAACAATGGCAGATTTATTATATTGGATGTAGCGCTCGAAGACTCACACATAATATTTAACAATTATTCTTTGAAATCGAGGTAAATATTCTGCCACTATTCACCGAGATTGAGAAGAATAATTGTTTTAGTATATACACAGGAAGTGATCTCAACAACATTTCAGAAGGAAACCATTAAAAATCGATTTAATTGGCCTCTCAATTCATGCTCGGAAAACGTGCAAGCTGTACAAAGCATGCGCGAATTCGCGAAACTATTTACAGAATTTTTGAACATGGAAAATCTATAATTAATCTTCGAAAAAACCTCGTGACAGTCTAGAATAATGGTCCCTAAACACCGTTCAAATCAGTGTGAATCAAAAGTATGCTTAATTCAAAAGTATACTCTATTTTTGTTTGGCTTACGCATTATTCACTCCGTAGGGGGTGAATAATGCTCATTAGCCAGAAATAGCGAACCAATCAGATTGCTTAAAACACCAAGATCACTGAGTGTGTATATACTAATAGTTAATATTTACGCCCCTAATGACCTGAACTAACAAGTCCAATTCTTTAAACTGATGCAACATCACCTACAAGACTTTTCGGAAGAGATGGTTATTATCGGAGGAGATTTCAACTGCTCCCTGTCGGACAAAGACAAAAAAGGTGGCAACCCAATCACTAAGAAAGCGTCTGTAATTAAGGAAATCGAACAGCTGTGTAGTTGCAATAACTTAATTGATATCTGGCGTCATCTTAATCCCCAACTGGAATCCTTTACCTGGAGTAATAAGTCCCACAAAATACAATGTAGGCTAGATTTCTTCCTAATCTCAGAAAAACTCGCCGACCTCGTCGCGTCTTGTAAAATCTTTCATGCACCTGAAACCGATCACTCCGCGATTTCGTTGCATCTTCAAGCCAAAATTAAACAACAAAATAGAGGCCCAGGTTTCTGGAAGTTCAACAATTCCTTACTAAGAGATGAAACTTATGTCAATGAATTACGTAAGAATGTAAATTTGTATAAAGCCAAATATAAAAGCATTGACGATAAAGGCTTGAAATGGGACCTTATAAAA
Source organism: Platygyra sinensis (assembly GCA_019787425.1). Lineage (NCBI taxonomy): Eukaryota > Metazoa > Cnidaria > Anthozoa > Scleractinia > Merulinidae > Platygyra > Platygyra sinensis. The sequence continues at coordinate 10,502 of JAHPZR010019200.1, read as the reverse complement.
ATGGAAATAAGAGGTTTCACAGTTAAGTACTCCAAGTTGAAAGTTAAGAGACGCAAAAACGATGAACTGATACTTCAAAACAAAATAAATGAACTTTAACTAAAATTGGAAAGTAACCCAAATAACAGCCAGTACCTAAACGATCTATACGCGGCAAAATTACGCCTGAACTCTTTTCTCGGTGTTTAGATATCTTGGTGAAACACTGTCTCTTAACTTTGATAATTATATTAGTTATCAAAAAGTTAGAAAATAAAGACTTTTTCTAACCCAGGGGATCGCACTAGTTTCCTCCTGCCTAGTCCCCAGTCGCCCGCTCGATAATAAAAGATAGACCAATTACTCTGCTACTTCTGAGGAGGGGAGCGCCTTTCTGCTCACTCCCAGATTCCCAATCGCTCCTTTCCCCAAGGAAATAATACGAAATGCCTGCAGAGGAGAGTCCCCTCAACCAATCAAAGCTACTAGGTTTAAATCACTTAGCAACAATACTACGCTACGTTTCGTAGCTCTTGTATTTGATAGAATTACTTAAAGGAGTGTCTTCCGTTTCTGCGCATGCTCAAGCTTTAACGTCAGAATTTATTGTTTTTTTCGCTTACTCATTTATCTACATGTAGTTCAGCAATGAGAGACTAAATTTTGGGTAATTTGAAAGCTGAGGACCAAATTTAACGGAAGATATTGATGGATTTGCATAGATGTCCAATCAAGAATTGAACATCGAATACGCATTATTCGGGCGGAAATATTTTTTTCTCGGCACAGAAACAGCTTATCCTTCGCATCTGATTGGTCCATAAACAATAGATCTGCGTAGGGCACGGGGTCAGAATGTACAAAAGAGATTCTAATAATTAGCTCTTATTGACCGAGCAGGAGGTCTGTATGGGGTAATCTTGAACGAGGTCGTGAGTACAGACCGAACGCAGTGAAAGTTATTGTGCCACAGTTTGCTGGTCCTCTTTACTTTTTTTTTCTTATCTGGTGTTTTGGTAGTTCGATATATAAATATTGTTAAAAAAGAAAATAGTCAATATTTTTGTAGTTTAGTTTGCAACTTTTTCACCGCAAAAAATTACCGGTCTAGATGCCGGTCTAGATGGGAAAATCTAGACGGCTTTTAATTCCGATTTCAGCCAATAAAATTCGTTAATTCGTTAGTTTTCAGTCCTTGTGAGACAGCCATATAATAATGAAAAATACCACCTCTATCGCAGCGTTGTCGCAACTCATCAAGGAACTTTCAATGGAATATATATTTTCATCAGCAACAATGTGATCAAAAGTAGGCTAAGGCTACAGCCTAAAAATGCGCCGAGCAGTGAGACCATCCCTTGAAGAATCGGATCCCGACTAAGAATGTTTCAATTGTTTTTCTTTTTACCTTGTTTGGCCGACAGTGGTTTGTGTTTGCAATATCCCTCTCCGTCAATGTACAGTCCAGTCAATGCTATTAAGTCGTCACTTTTCTCTGCTTCACCTTTTATCGACACCTGTTGTACAAATCAAATGTCATGGTATTAATAAGAAATTATTAACTTACTTCGACCAGGGTCTAAGCATAACTTTACCTGAAACTTCGAGATAGAGCCCAATGGAACTTGGCCATAAATCCAGTTCGAACCAGTTTCGTTTTTAGAAACCCAAACTAGTATTTCTCGACCGTTGTCCACTTTCTGGTAAATTGTCAGTGTTTTTTCTCCAGGTCCCTTCAACATGTAACGAAATCTTAAGCATTTGCTGTGCCCATGGTGTGATCTGTTGTATACTGGGCTCGCCAGAACAGCGGTCTGGTTAAAGCCAGTTACGTTGGAATCTACGACCAGTCGGTCACCTAAAAAAAGTCAGAGTCCCTGGTTTAAAAGATTACTATGACTGCGAATCATTTCATTGTGACTGGTTTTAAGCAAGCAAATCATTACTTAGTTTTTAATTTGTGCAGCAGTGCAAATAAACGGGGCGCGTTTGCAATTTTCTCAGTCACATAATAAATGAGTAATCAAATGAAAAATCGTTTAATAATTATTAAAAAAAATTACACCACTTTTGATATTTGAAAGTTTTTTCAAATCGTAGTCGCCGAAATTCTCTCAACAAATGCAAAAGTTAGCGGCTTAAGTAACAATTTTACACGAGATGAATAACGGATTCTAGTCACCTTAGCATTTCGTAGAAATTGAATTAGCAAAAAAGTAAATACTTAGTGATATGCGAGAGTAGATTTAGATTCAGATTCTGATAGACTGTTAGCTTCTTTTAAAGTTTCTCTCATTTTAGAACTTCAAACAGACTTTATGAGAAATCGTTTCAAAATATTGACATACTCCTTGGGTTTTTTTTTTTTTTTTCATCAAGCTGTGAGTTACTCTCACAGACGTTAAGGGATAATATTGCCAGCTGGATGTCCACAGGATTAATTACTCTACTCAATTCTAGGAACCGCTAAAGTAGCCCCCCCCCCCCCCCCCCCTTCCCCCTTCTGAAGTTCGGTGTGGTTTTCAAACCTACACCACGCTACTTTCCGGCCATAACTACTCACCTTTTCTATCGTTGCAAGTTCGAAACCATTGAACCGTAACGTTTTTCTTCAATCCTTGCTTAACTGTTTCCCACGCCATTGCTTGTCCTGCCTCCTGACCACATCCATATGACATGCGCAATACCTCCTCTGCTATTATTGCATACGTCCACATATTGAAGCCACTCAACTTTACAAGGGCATCGGACTCAGTTTTGTTTGTTGCTCTGAAGCCTATAGTCAGAGTTCCCATGCCTTAGGAGAGAAATTGTTTATAAAGCCTAATATAACAAATGTATAAGTTTTACCTCTGTTATCTCTTATACTGTTAGCGAAATTAGAGATTCACTTCAAGAATCAATGTAAACTGGGGATGAAACGGAGTCTTGCAAAACCGCCAACGTAAGACAATTAAAGTATTTAGTTACCTTCAATCCTCGCATTAAGTGAGTCTGCTCGAAACTCATTTGATAGATAATTTCCTTCGCCATCTTTGAAGAATGCCAAGAGCCCGCTCTCACCTTCCCATACGACACACACGTGGTGCCAAATGTTGTCTGTCACGCCCGTTGCGATATTGCTGTGTAAAAAGAATTATAAACAGTCTGGTAGCGCGAGTGACCTAATGATCGAATAAAGTCCCTATATTTGGTTTGATATTCTGTTGCAACTTGCACGTGTAGTGAAAAATAATTGTGCTAAACAACATTATGATAACGTTTCCATATAACGCGCGCTCTTATTGGCTGAAACAGCGTGCTTTATCAGAAAACAGATGCACAAGTTGAAAATTCTCAACTAGGTTCAATTCTCAACCTAGCGATGCTTCGATAAAAGACATATTTGTTACGACTGAAGAAATTATACTTAAGAAGTAAAATAACGACAGAAAACACCAACTGAGTAATGCCTATTTCTGATGCAAGACTTTATTTTGTTAAAAATGCTCAAACAGCACTTAGGAAGCCGTAGAGCCCTCAAGAAGTAGAGAGAAACACGTGTTTTCCCCTTCGCTTCTTTCGCGCTCTACAGCTATTGTAACTTTGACTCGTCCTGTCCCTTAAAAGCTTAAATCATGGTACATGAATTCCAAAGCTCAACGAGAATCTAATAATCTGATCCTCACATTATAAAGCAGGGGAAAACAAGGCAGCAACGAAAATAAATGAACAGCAGTAGCGGAAAACAGAAAACGCTTCGCATTCACCTAATAATCGTAGAATAATTTTTGTTGCATCACAAAAAAAAGTGCGAGACAGTTGTTTGATACCTTCTTATGTTGCCAAATAGAACTTCAAAACTGCGGTTATGAAAGTAAAGCCCTAACACTAGGGTAGCATTTTGCTTTATGGAGAAGGCGACTTCGTATTCGATGAAAAAGCCACTTTGTTTCGTCTTCAACCAGAAGCAAACGGTAAAATCGCCATTAGGCCATGGAAAATGTGGTAATGACACGTAGCCAAAACTGATGTCGGGAAGATGAATCTCGTAGTTACCTGACGAAAAGATTACACACAACAACATAAACCTAAGCACAATAAAGCATTCTTTGAAATAAGTCAAAGTGGCTCACAACATTTAAATCTCACAACTTGAGAGGAAAAAGCGTTCAGTATTTGCTTGGAAGGTGCTCCAAAAGATTCGTCATATCACATACTGCTTCTGCATTATTTTGCTCTCTCCAACTCTCGCAGTTTTTTTAAAGCAAAATATCGGGGCTACACTCTTGACAGAGTCATTCGTTTGGTGGGCTTACTGATGGAAAAGAGATCTACCGGAATATGTAAAGTTATTTAAAGTTATTACCTTCGTCAATCTCATCTTGATGGTTCTGGTTAATCTCCCTGTATTTGGTTCTTTTCCATCCACGTACGTTTTTCCATCCACACCAGTCAGTTGACGTGTCACACGGACGGTCATCTATATTGATTCACGATAGAGTTGTAGCGTTACACGAGTCAACCGCGAGCCCAAGTCAACCTCGAGTCACGAGCCAACCTCGAGTCAACCACGAGTCAAGTCAATTTTTTTTCTATTTTTCCCGAAAAAAAAGTAGATCGCAGGAAATAAAATGTCTGAATATCAAGAGAAAGTATAGCTGAATATAGATTGTTAACAACAGGATATTTTGATAACAGGCTCAGCTCGATCGCGACTCGCGCGATCCGTTGTAGTCTTACGCGACATATTTCCAGAGCACACGTTATTTGTTGTGCCCATTGCCGATTATCAAGGTACGATTGTCTTATCCAAATAGTGAGTGACATGCATCTAGTGACTTAAAGAAAACTTGAACGATATTGTAAAGTATACGTGTCACGCGAGTGAGTTGCCTCTTTCCTGAATTTTCAGAATTTTGTGCCCGTCGGATAACTTTATATATATTAAAAGTGTCGAAGTGTTTAGCACTGATGTACTAATTGTGGACACTGAAATAAGCTAACAATACTGTAAATTAAACTGAAACTTGCTAAGAATCCCAACTGGCAGGAAGCTGAGCAGTTGGCTACTAACAAAGCGTAGAGAAGTTGTAGATCCATCTAGAAGCAGGGAGAAGGATTTGAACTCGGGACCTCCGGATTACAAATCCAGCGCCCTAACCACTAGGCCAAGCCACCTCCATTGTCACTATTACATTGTCGTTGATTTCTTTAGAAATAAATTAAATGTAGTTTTGCAACACTAATAAAGTTCTGTAAACACGATCCTTCAACAGTTCACGTAATTTTAAGGTCGTCGGGCACAAAATTCAGGAAAGGCAACTCGCTCGCGTGACACAGATGTTTTATAATATTGTTCAAGTTTTCTCTGAGTCAACACATAGTCAGTTATATTCATGTCACTCACTATTTGGATAAGACAATCGTACCTTGATAATCGGCAATGGGCACAACAAATAACATGGTTCCTTTGAATATATGTCGCGTAAGACTACAAGATCGCGCGAGTTGCGATCGAGCTGAGCCTGTTATCAAAACCTG
>JAHPZR010019199.1:0-28413 GCA_019787425.1 Platygyra sinensis | reverse complement strand
TATAACGTTAATGACTATGGAATTTGAGTCTGAGTTCGAGTTATCAATTTACGGATAGCCTTGTTTGGTCCAAGTATTTGAGAAAAAAGATTGTTGTTTCAGGATGACTCTGCACTTAATAGTATGGGATGGCACCCTCTGGCTACAACCTTGAACCCTTTGGTGTCAATTGGCAGTTTGACCTACATTAGGATGGTCAGAAATTTTACTGTCAGGAATTTTCAAAACAATTTAACAAAACCTAAATTTTATTGCAATTTATAATATAGATAGGACCCCGCATGTGCTCTGATTTGTCAAAAAGCCATGTTTTTCAGAGTATAAAACATAGAAAAAGTGTGTTTTATTGTTTGCATGCATAAAATCTATATCATAAAGCAAAAGAAGAAGCCTAAGCCATGTATTATACTGTGATTAAACACTCCAGACATCTGAGAAAACTCTAGAAAAGAAGAAAACGCTCGCCTGTGGCTTGTGTTTTCTACATTTGTCGTCATGTTTCATCAGAGTGTAATACGTGGCTCAGGATTCTTTATTTGTTAATTAAAATGCTGTGAATTGTAATGGGTGCTTTATATTTCAGGAGCAGTACCATGTGAGGATCATCATCCACGATGTGGTCATTGGGCATCCAAAGGAGAATGCAAGAAAAATGTCAAGTGGATGTCAAAACACTGCCGGAATAGCTGTGGCCTTTGTGCTCAAGGTACAGTGTCAATCAAAATGTGTCAATCTTACACCTTGGTGTAAGGCGAGTCTCACCCCTGCATCACCCATACTCCTCATTCGTTTGCATCTTAATCAAAGTTAATAGATCTACAGTGTAGTTATGCCATACTCAGGGTTCTCATTAACTACGTGTTGTTCAACGGCTAAAAAACTGGCTAATTCAATTTCTTAGCCACCTACTTTTCTTGAAATAATATGAGTATTTTTTGTGTGTAAGTTGTTAAGAGTAATTTAGGGAAAACACCTTTTTGGAACATAACTGAATCTTGACTGTCCTTTTCTGAAGGCTCTAGACAGAGAGGAGGCATGGGATCAGGGTGTGGTGTATGTTTTCAGTTACGCTTACGCTGTATAAAAACTGAAAAAAAATCTTTGTATCCCTTAATATTCTTGGCAGTTTGACTTTTTCCAAATCTGATTTGTTTTAGGAAATATCTCCAAGAAAATGTCAATTTCAAAGTTTCCTGGGGAGCATGCCCTGAGAGCTCCCTAGAGAGGCTCATACCTTCAGCACTTGAATAAGTGTCACCTGTCTACTTCATAAAACTGGCCCTCTACTCTCTAAATTTATGAGAGCCCTTTATACTGAAAGAATTATTTAATATTATATTAATTATTCATTCCAGTGACCTGTTTTATATCTTACACAAATTAGCCAATGTCCATGATCTTTATAATCAAGCCAGAATGGAAAAACATGGAGCCTTTCAACTGCTCATCTGCCTTATCATCGTAGTTGTAGTTGGAGTGTTCACCAAGATATACTTTGAAGGACCTTCCTGTCCAAGTTCTACAAAGTTGACAGGTACATTTTTTTATGATGCACACAGTCAAACCTCCCTTAGGGAAATGGGAGGTAAAGGCTTAATTTGGATTGGTGTACTAACTTTGAATATTTTTTTGCCAGCGGATTTATTTCTAAAAGCCGGTTTTTCACTAGCGATGGAGTCGGAGTCGTAGTCGGAATCATAAGAGAGCTTATGACCTAGTGAAAATCGAAAAATCGAAAATCTGAGTCATGGTTGGAGTCGGTCATAAGCTCAACAGAATCGGAGTCGAAAGAATCAGAACATTTTCATTTCTTCCAATTCTGTTGACGACTCTGTCACTTATGATCCAGTGAAAACTAGGCTGTCAGAGTCGGAGAAGCGGAAGTTGAAGAACCAACCAATCACAAGGCCCAGAATTGGACATTGTTGTTGGTTTATTCTTCCACTCTGCTTGCGACTCCGACAATGCAGTTTTCACTTGATCATAAGCGACAGAGCCATAAGCAGAATCAGTGTTCTGCTTCCGACTCTGTCGGTTTGATTTTCACTAGATCGTAGCACTCTACCCTTCTGATTATGACTCTGACTATGGCTCCGTCGCTAGTGAAAACCAGTGTTAAGTCAACATGGAATAACATCAAGACAATCATGATAAATGTGTGTTTGATTGTCTTTACAACTAATATCATCTTCTATAATTTCTTACTTTTAACCACCATTGCCTTTTCCAAAACAAAGCTAAATTATATGTACTAACTCTTGGGTGACCATTTAAAAGGGGTAAAGATAATAGAACTACCCTTATCTGGAGGCCCCTGGTACAAAATCCTTCCCCCTACATTTATCTGAAATTGATATTGGTAGTCTCAAGTTCAACTCTTCTGCTAAGTTGTGTAAACAGTCAACTGGTCCGATCCTCCTACCAGCAGAGCTGTTATTCTTTTAATAGTTTATGTTCTTTTTTTCAATTTACTTATCTATTTATAGTGTCCCCACTTAGCACAACAGCACTAAATACAGTGCTAAATAGAGGTGGCTGGTTTAGGGATTTTGAAGTATTTTTCTGATAGTAATAATACAAGAATTGTCAGACCTCTGGACTTTGAAAACTGGCTGCTTAATAAGGTGTTGCTGATTAACAGCAACACTTTATTGGTGCTTCACATAGGGTTAACCTCATTGCACCTTTCTCCCTTGGACAGAATTGTCCAAGAAAAATTACTCTGAAACAAGTGACCACTTAATAGAGGTTCGACTGTGCTTCAAAACCCAAGGATAGCCTGTACAGTGCATTAGAGCAGCAACAGGGCAGGCAAAATAATATTTTTTTGTTGTTGTTTTAAAGTAACACCCAACCCCTGAGCAAATGCTGATCTCCAAAAGTGGTGATAAAATTTCAGTCCTGAAACTTAAGCCACTCTAAGGGTAGAGATTAAATATTTGTGCATGGTAGTGATGGTTTCCCATGTGTTCAATTGTATGTCTATAAGTAATCAATACTGACATATTTGCTGCTTTAAAGTCAAATGTGACCCCACCCACCCCATCCCCCTCCCCTTCCCTCCTCCCCCAGCAACCACCAAACATTGACACTGAAGATACTACTCTCCAAAGTTACTAGGTAGGTGTCGTAAATGCTGTTGAAACTTTATATTTGTCACTTAGCCAATCATGAGCACCTTGTAAATCACACAACTGTCTTGTGTAATGCCTTCTGTAGGTAAAACTGTGGTGATTACAGGTGGTAACACTGGCATTGGCAAAGAAACAGCACGAATCTTAGCATGGAGAAAGGCAAGGGTAATCATTGGCTGCCGAAACATCACAAAAGGATTACAAGCTGCGGCAGAAATAATAGAAAACACTGGAAATAGAAATGTGGAAGTCAAAAAACTGAACTTATCTTCATTTAAATCAGTGCGGAAATTTGCAGAAGAGATTAATGAAGAAGAAGACAGGGTGGATGTGTTGATAAACAATGCTGGTTACTTTGGGCCATATTTGTCAACAGTTGACGGGCTAGACAACACAATTCAAGTGAATTACCTAAGTCATTTCTTATTGTCTCATCTGCTTCTTGATAAGCTAAAGTCTTGTTCACCTAGTCGCATTATTAACGTGTCCTCCGAGCAGCATGCTCAGGTGTCGCAAATTGATATCAATAAAGTCCTGTCACAGAAGAAGGAGGACTATGGAGTGTTCAAAGTCTATAGCAACAGTAAACTGTGTCAGGTGCTCTCCACCATTGAAACGAGCAAGAGATTAAAAGGTACAGTGATCAGTGGAGAAAAAAGGCAATTTTTTTCCAAGTATTTTGTTTGTTATGCAAATTGGTGTGACTCGCTTGTAACATTCATCATTGTTTAATATGTTTTGTTTATTATTGTTTCAAGCAGTCTGGGTGATATCCAGTCGTTTCGTACCCAGGCTCAGACGTTTCGTACCCACTTTCGGTCAGTTCATACCCAATCTTCTGGTCAATTCGTACCCAACTAAATTGTCACAAAGTTTTTGGAGTTTTTGAGCGAGAAACTGCGCATATGAGAGGCCGGCCTACGAATGGTTACATTGGCGACTGAGGCACTACCATTCCTTCCGCATGAGACCATTGCCGCAACCTTCCACATCCTAAAACCAGAAGCCACGACGGTGCCTTTACAGCAGTTCGTCAATAACATCGAGGAAAACTGGATTCGCAGCACAGTTTGGCCTCCCAAGTGCTGGAGCGTATGTATGCAATCTATTAGAACAAACATTGACATTGTTTATGTTTGTTTTAAGCATTTTGTATCATAATTTGTTGGGTACGAATCGACCAGAGTACGAACTGACCGGAAGTGGGTACGAAACATCTGAACCTGGGTACGAATCGTCTGGGTACGAAACGAGCGACTTAAACAACAGAACAGAAATAAATAGAAAACTATGGCGGAGCATGTGAAATTACAACTAGCCGCCACTGACATAACTCCTAAGAGGTACTTCTGTGCTCTTTGGACAACTGGGCAGGTTGGGTTACAGCCTGACTCTACAAACACCCAAACCAAGAGGTTATTTCAAAATTTTATGATTTATTTTTCTTTCTAGGATCAGGAGTTACAGTCAATGCCCTTCATCCTGGAGTGGTGAGAACTGAAATACTACGAAATTTCAGGATTCTACAAATGTGGATTTTGAGGCCAGTTCTCTGGTTTGTGATGTATTTCTTTTTCAAGACATCCAACGGTGGAGCCCAGACATCAGTGTATTGTGCAGTAGCAGAGGAACTGAAGAATGTTTCTGGAGAATATTTCAAGGACTGTGCATTGAAGGAATGCAGTGTTCTGGCTAAAGATGAAGCTTTAGCTGAAGAGCTTTGGAAACAAAGTGAACAGCTTACAGGAATAAACAAAAACTGATCCAGGGTTAACGAAGTCTGTTGCTTCGGGAACAACATCACGTTTACACTTAACTTTTAATTTTTTCAGATTACAGAGGTTTAGTTCTTGACTCCTATCTCAGACTAACATACACGATTTTCAATTGCACGCTGTTTTACGCTCGAAGGGTCTCGAAGGGGTATCGGTATCATTTGGTCATCCTCCATTTTTAAAGCCCAGGTCAAATGTCGAACTTCATATGAAATGAACTAAATTGCGTTCAGTTTTAGACGATCCAACGGGTGAAGCTCAGTGGACCGTCAAATGTCCAACTTTAATCGAATTTCGATCGACCAACGCACGCCAGCTCAGTTCAGTCAAACATCGAACTTATCAGTTTAGCTCATCTTACGTGAAGTTCGACGTTTGGCCTGGGCTTTACCCGTTTTCTTTAGTAATATTTATTTGATGTGTCTCAAAATGAACGGTCTCAAAGGGAGTATTAATAATATATTAAACTACATGATTGTAGTTAAAAAGAGATTGTTAAATTAGTAAGTGATTTATGCGCAGTAGAAGCGACACCATCCCATCCACTCGTTTACGGGCAGATATTTTTTGAGCTCGTAAATATTTTAAATTTTATTCCAAAGCAAAGAAATGCTTTCTGAAGAAGAAAACTAACATAAATAAGGGGAGTTTCAACGGAAATAAACTTGAAATACAGTAAAGCTTTGATAAAAAGAAGTTTTCCGTGAACTTTTCCCATTAAAGGAATAAAATTTGTTAATGTTTTGTGATCAGTGAAAACTTCAACTCGAAAACTATTTGAAAGTGATCGTTAAACAAAAAAAAGACCAGTTCATATTACGCCGGAGAAATGTGTAAACACAGCTTTGTTTGACCTTCTTTGTGTGGTTAGGCCTACCGTCCACACTAATCTGTCACGAAAACTGAGCTTGTCGAAAACGCGGCTCTTCAAACCGGAGGAATTTCATCCTCGGAAACCCAGGGCTACCAGCCGGGACGATGCGATATTGTCGGGCGAAAGTTTACTTCAAGAGCTGGAGAGCCCCTCCTGCTCTTGAAGTAAACTTTAGCCCGACAATATCGCTCGCCCGAAAATATCGCATCGTCCCGGCTAGTAACCCCTGAGTTTCCGAGGATGGAGGAATTTGAAAACACCGGCTTTGCGTTTTAGTGTGAACGGAAGACATTTTGAAAACGGAGCTTTTCGGAAACGATGACGTCACGATAATCATATGGTTCTCCTCAAACATAAAAAAAGAAATGGTGAAAGTTAACAGTGAAGCGTAGCTTGAAAAAGATTTTCCCTGTGAAATCTATTTTGCAGGCATGGAAGGCACTTCAGCTACCACAGTAGCAGCATAACACGCTTGAAGGCTGGGGCTAGGCTTTCTCTGAAAACTTGGACTTCTAGAATTTGGGCAGGAAGTGCTACAGAGAACAGATCAGAATAGGACTTTTATGCCTTATTAGAGGGTCCCCAGAAGGTTTGGCAGAGCACAGGATTCGGCCTTTTTTTCCAGTGACGTGAGGGATTTGGGCTGAAAACAGGGTCAGGAAGCGGGAAATACAATTACGAGCGCGTAGTGGCTCAGTTATTTTAGAATCATTCTTATAAGATAACTGAACCACTACGCGCTCTCATTGGTCGATAGGTGTGTTTAGATGTGAGAATGTAAACACGGCTCTGTTTACGGGAAAAGTGCTCTATTGTTTAAGTACGTTCGCGCCCATTGCTAATTCTAGCTGATTTAATGACATATGTAGCAAAGATATATCAAAAAGGCCTATATATGCTGTGTTAAACACATAACTTAGATATGATTCTTCAACTTAAATATAGGCCGATAGTAATGAATCCGGCCAGAATCGCCTCGAATGACTGGAAATCCTAGAATTGCTATGGTCTGAGCTACGCCTTATCTTCAAAACGAGTTCGGTGACCCCCGATTTTTTTACGTTTTTTATCTAATCTTATTTTCTACCTGCAGTCAAAGTTTAAAAAAAATCTGTACGTGGGAAGTTTTTGGGCGCGAACGTCCTTAATTATAACAACTGAGCCACTACGCGCGCTCTCATGAGACTATGTAAACACGGTTGCGACGTTTGAGATTTGTGCGTACTTTAAGAATTATTTTATAAAAGTCATAGAGCACTTTTTCTGTGTTTACAGAGCCTCATCTTTACACTCGGAGGGTTGGGAGAATTCTCGAGTTTTGCAAACCCTCAACTACGTCTCGGGTTTGCATAACTCTCTCGAATTCTCCCAACCTTCCTCGTGTTTAGATGAGGCTATGTAAACACGGAAAAAGTGCTCTCTCGCTTAATTTTCGTTCGTTTATTTACTCTCTCCCTACTCAGCAAGACTGTGTGCTCCCTGTGCCGCCAAATACGAATAAAGTTATAACGTCCTTTTTTTCACTTGAAAAGGCAGACAATGAAAAAATGCAAACAAGCAAACAAAGTCATCAACAACAAATAGAAATTAAAGAAAGAAAAAGAGAAAAAATCCCTTTACGCGGTTTCTCGTTACGCCTTGACGTCGTTACCCGTTGCGCCGATACGCGTTTTACTATACAATCCAATAAAAACTCCACACGAGAATAAGCGTTTGTCCATATTTGTCAAAGTTATATTTGCAATGTATTTTGGTACTTGAAGCCACTGCGGCCTTCTTCTCTAACGAATCCCGATTTACACAGATTTGGGTGTGTTGTTCCGGGCATGTTCTCTTCAAAACGGAGTCGGTGACCCCCAATTTTTTTCACATTTCTGTCATCACTAACTCATCATCTTTCAATGGTAAAATTTACAGGAAAAAAATCAATGTTAGGAAATTTTCGCGCAGTTTTACCAGAAGAGAAGAGTCTGGGGACTAACACGTAACTCAAGATGGCGATGCGGTTGAGGCTTTGAGATCGAGGGCGGGAAAGCTATAGAAATTTCCTCTTTTTATAGCTTTATTTAATCTAGTGCTTGTTTTGTCATGTGGCCAGTCACAAAGAAAGCTTTCTTTGTTATCCTGGTGAACATTTGGTTCTCGTATCACAATGTTCTTGGCCAGGAAATATGGCGGTGAGTGTATAGATCGTCTTGCTTTGGTGAAACTTTGCACAAAAGAGAGCTCTGGATGTGTGATAAAAAGATTCCTAGTCCTTAACTCTCTATCTAAATAAGCTTAAAGACATGTAGCTTTGATCTTCGCGGCATCAGACACAAAAATTGTATTTACAAACCAAGAACTGACTATTTGAAACGTAGCTTCAGTTCTACACTGAGTTCTAGCGGAACTCGTCTATGAAGTGATCTTCCGGAGGAACTTCGTTCTACAGAACCTCCAGGCATCTTCAAGACCGGCATTAATAAATGGCTCTCTGCATCCGACTCCCACACAAAAAATTTTACATGTGATGTATTTTTCTGTTATTTTAATACTGATATTTTTGCATTCACCCCTTCCTTCCTTCATTCATTCATCTTTTCTTTTGAATGTGCAAACAAAGATATTCAAGTAAAGAGGGTGATGGGACTTTGTTTACGACGCAATATTCGGTGAGTGTGTGGTTTGGGAGTTAAGATAGATGACAAAACTTGTAGAACCTTCCAGTACAGCTAGAGTTGTTATAATTAAAGGTGAAGGTGTAAGCTTATATTGAAGAGTCTTCTATTCAGAATCATGGAATCCTTTGGTAAATACAGCTCTACATTTTTCAGAAATTGCAAACAAACAAGCAGCTTTCAAGAAAAGAACACGTACACTGATCAGACATGGCTTTAAATCAAGCTGTGTTGTGTTTACTGGGTTAATTGTGTATATGATATTGGAGCAATGTCTTTTTTCCCTGTAGATAGTGGTGGAACATTTAGAAGTCAATGAAAGTGTAGACTGGTGTTACGCAACAGACTGCACTCTCAACAACAACAGGCAAGTGCAAGCTCCTTGGAGGTTTTATAGCACACTTTAAATTCATATGTTTAAATTGTTAACACCTAGAGCGTAATGCTAATAATAAGCCAATGCAGAGAACTCTTCTGTTGACACATCTAGACCTTTCCAATATGCAATACTTAGCAGACAAGTTATGTTTGTTTAAGACTGAAATTCCTCTAAAGTAAACTCAAAAGTTTGTCAGGGAATATATCATGGAACTCGGAATAGCCTGGGCTGTTCCTTGACTTGTGTCGTTTCTCATTCTTAGTCTCAACAGTGCTGTTATACGCTGCACAAAGCCAGGATTTCACCTTATTGGACCTATCACAAGTAGTCCTTATAACAAGGTCAGTAGTTTAAGTAACAGGTTTTGATGGTGAAATTTAACAAAACCAAACATTCCCAAGATACCTTTGCAAAAGGTGATTATTACTGTACAATTTGTATGGGTGTGAGCTTTCTCATAAAGGTGAAGAAAGTTTTGCAACAATACAAGAAAGAAACAGCTGCTTTTATGTTTCACATGACCCAGCTGACATTTTAAGACCACTAAACCTAAAAATATTCTCAATTAAAGTCATGAGTTTATGGAATGATAATGACTTTGCTTGTACCTTGTCTTTTCCTATAGCTGATTACTGGAAGGTAATGATCAATTGACATACATGTATGGAGAAAGAAAGAGTTGTTTTATGATATATAAGTTTCAAACCTAAAAGCCAAATCAAGGTTAGGTGACACTTGGAAAAAGCTCTAGAAGGAGATAAATCATTCACGATTTCAAGTGCTTCACATAGGGTTAATCTCATAACTGCACCTTTCCCCCTTGGACAGAATTGACCAAGAAAAATTACTTAAATTACTATGACTACTCATATCAAATATTAGACTGTGACCATGTGACAGGTGCTTTCCTCATGATTGACATTGCCTTTCAGACTGCAAGGCACATCAATGTAATACTTAGTCCATTTTACTATGAATGGTATCTTGCTTATGACAGAGAGCTGCATGTAAACAAGTGAGTGAGTGTAGTTTTGCATTGTAACAATTACGTTATCTTGTATACGTCAGAATTACTTTTGTAACATTCCAGTGGAGGCAAAACAAAAGCCATAAAGACTGGTGAGATTTTGATGAGATTGTACTAAATGTTCAGAGGTTTATGCTAAATATTATGTTTTGTATTCCTACTTCACTTGCTTTATCACATGGTAGCTGTATATAAAATTCATATTGGAAAGTTTTAACTTTCCAATATGAATTTCATAAAATTTGTAGTATTCAGTCTTATTTTTATTTATTTAATTTCATTTGAAAATATAGATAAGACCCTGCACGCACTCTGATTGGTCAAAAGCCTATGTTTTATCAGAGTATAAAACATAGAAAAAGCGTGTTTTATTGTTTTGCGCGCGCAAAATTTATATTTTAAAGCAAATGAAGAAGCCTTAGCCATGTATTATACTGTGATAAAACACTCTGGTCATTTGTGAACACTCGAGAAATGAAGAAAACACTCGCCTGCGGCTCGTGTTTTCTACATTTTCCTCGTGTTCTCAAATGACCATCGTGTTCTATCACAGTGTAATACGCGGCTTAGGCTTTTTTATTTGTTAAATAATATCAGAGCATGTAAAATAATTATTATTATTGAATATGTTACTAATTTTTGGTGCTACATCTACATATGGGGTGTCCTGCAAAGGTTATAATATAGGTGGAAAAGTGACAAAACACCTTTTGATGATGATGATAATGTGTAGAGTTTGATATATACACACTATAACATCTTAATGAACTGTTGCAGAGAAAAAGTTAAAAAGGCTTAGTTAAAAACTTTGACCTTATAACATAGTGAAACCACAGAAGAGTTCAGATTGTGGATTATGGACCCGAAACACATGTCAGATGCTGAAAAGAATGGAACAGCTTTATTTCCATCTGAAGTAGGTTCTTTTGTAAACAAATTAACTAGGTAATAGAAATGTTATTATTGTTAATGACATTAGTTTCATAATTACTGAGTCCGCATCCTTGAAAAGTGAATCTACAAGTCCTTGAAATTTGTTGTTTCCATTGTTACACTTTTTATTTGAAATGTGAAATTGTTTTTTTAATTTACAAAATAGATGATTGAGTTTTTACCCAAAAAATGTATTTATGAAGGACTGAAAGACAGTTTCTTTTTAAAGTATAAAAAATAGTTTCAGTACTCAGGGCACAATTAAAAATCCTATTAAAAGTGGGATATTTTGCACAATCACACCAAACTTCATCAGGCACAATATTATTTTTTGAATGTTAAGAAGGATTGCCTGAAAGACAAGTTCATAAATTTATTTTTCTCTTGCACAGAGAGGTTTGAAAAGAATGACAAATTGTCTGTTTATGTTGGTGATCAGATCGTGTGCATTGTTATTGCAGTTTTCAAGGCAGCTGAGTGGGGTTTTCTTCCGACTTGGGCAGAAACCATTTGTGAGAGCGAAACTGGGTTACAGGTTTATCAGTTGGGATCAGTTACAGATTTTCAATCAATCATTTAGTGTGATACATGGGTATGCAAACATCCATTTTTTTGTAACTTATCAAAGCTACTATGATATTAAGGTATTACCTGGACTTCCGTTTTTGCAATATTTATGCAATATGTTTTTAACCTGCCTATTTTAGTAAATTAATTAAACATCTACTTATCTGTACATTTTGCTTCAATTAGAGTTTGTTCAGAAAATATCCTTACAGGAATTTTAGAGCTGCTATAGGTTTAAACTCTACATGAACATTAACCTAGCTACCAGTACCTATATTAGCAAGAAAATTAACATAAGTAGTGTAAAATTGTCAAATGAATAAAATATTTTTATGTAACATTTGCTAATTTATTTCCTCCCATCCTAAGCACTATGAATTCCTTGAAGTTATTGATTTCAGTTTAATTTTGTTCATTCATGTTACTGTACTTACATTAACAATCAGTTATTTTCTTGCTAAAATGCTTTTCAAAACCTTTTTTCTACCTGTTTTGGTAAATTAATTATAAAACATTAAGTTTGTCAAGAAGAATAGTGTCAATATCAACGAAGACACCAAATTTAATATAGTTATAGTTAAATGTAAAGATAATGTCAAGTTTAGTCATTCTGAGAAATTCATCATGTGTGAAGTTGGGCAAGGTTACCACATGAGTTAATTTACTGTGAAACTTGTGAAAATTATGTACTGATCAATTACAATAAAGTTCAGGACATGCAAGCAAACCTCAAAACCACAAACTAATTACCGTTGCTGTTTGCAGTTTTATTAGTTTTCTTGCTGCTAATCGGATTTCTTCATTACACTGCATTAATGTTGCATAAATTTCTCTGGTTTTAACGGCCTTCAGAGTTGCACAATAAAAGAAAATTTTCGTTTTCCAGATGAATTTTAGTCTTGACATTAGCATGACTGTGATGAAAAACGGCAGCTGTAACACCAATGCATTAATTCCCTTTGTTTTAGCTACTGGAAGTTGTCTATTGATAGTGTCAGTAATCATCAGATTACAGTGTGGATAGATGGACAGTCTGTTGCTCTCCATGACGGCTTTATCAGGTTGGTTTTAAAAAAGTTCTGCAAGACCTTGCGGTCATCAAAAATTTCAACTGAGTTAGACAATTTTTACTGTTTCTGTGCCTGAATGTTACCAAAATAAAAACTAGTTGAATTTTTCAGAGTGCAAAGAAAATTTCTGGAGAAAGCTGTGAATCTGATGTGCCAGCCCAAAAATTGATCTTACTTGTTGCCTTTTTTGTAGGATCAATTATTTAAGACATTTTTCTAAAAAGCTTGACTGTTGGGCTATCAGGCAAGAAAAGGATAGAATACACTAGCCTCCAGCTATCAGACACAAGTTTTTTGGATGCCGTTTTCTTGCCTCATTTCAGCCATTTTACCTACAATGTACACTCATGATCAAGAGCTTCTAAGAAGACTGTTACTGAGAAAAAAAACTTGTGTAAAACTGTAATTTTACCAATAATAAGGTCAGCATGAATTGTTCAATCTCTTGCAGAAGGAGTTCTGTTCAGTTACTAAAAACCAAGTATCACTTTTCAGTTTCCAATAATGAGGTGCGTTAACTGCTTTTTTAAAGGTCCAAGAAAATATCCACACGCCACCACAAATTTTTCCTTGTAAAAGGCTTCAACAAGCAACTCACAAAAATTATCCACCACAAAAGTGTTTTTTTTTTTGTAAATTTGATCCCTAGACCTCACCTTTTAGGAATTTTTTTTTGGTTTTTGGTTTATACTTCTTCTTGAACATTTTGGCCTGTGAATCTCTAAGTCATGCCCCATGGCTCTGGGAAAGTTGGTTCAAGGTGTCTTCCTGGGATGATATGAATAATGAAATGTTCCTCATGGAATCAAGTGTTGCAATAATTGCTTGAAACTGAAAATATACAATTTTTGATGCAGAAAATTGTGCTTTTCTTTGTCTGTTTGTTTGTTTGTTTGTGTTTTCTTCATCGAAGGGGATTGTTGTTTCTCAGGTGATTTTGAGAGGTAGTAATCAGCAGAAACAGCCTGTTATTGTTCAGGTATGATTTAATTAGGATCATTATATTATAAAAACATTAGTTCCAGGTGTTGTCATTTATGTTGCAAATTTCAGTTGTCTGTTACATGGCAACATTTCAACTTGTTGGTCCTAACTGTGTCTCTTTAATTTAGCTGTTGCTATGGGAGAAACCTCTAAGGGCCAAAAAACCCTAACTCTAGCTCAACTATGGTACATTCTCAGTTTGCTCTTAATTGATTTAGTTGCGGGCTGACAACATTCCAGAACTCTTGCCCATTAGGCAAGAAAATCTACTTGTCCCAAACAAGCGGACAGCACCTTTTTTGAACCCTCTCTAAGGCAGACAGCTACAGTCACCCTTGTGGGTGCTTGCCTCAGAGGGAGTAAAGTTATTTGATATCCTGGGAGTATAGTATTGTTGATAGTAAATGACTGAAGATCTGACCACTTATTTATGTCAGTGACATTTTTGTAGTGTATTTGGCCAGCAGTTGACATTAGTGAGCATGCGCACTTATGCGTGTTTCTGTAACCATGTGCTTCGATTCGCATTAAAATCGAATACATGACAATGGCGACGAGGATAAACTCGTAGAAACACGTCGAAAATATGACCACGATCGGGAAGATAGAGAGTTTTGATGAAACACAAGAGAAATGGGAAACTTATGTGGAACGTGTGGAACAGTTTTTCTTAGCAAACAACATAGATGACGACCACCAAGTGCCAACCTTGTTGAGCTTGATTGGCGGCAAAACGTACGCCTTGTTGAGAGATCTTCTGACACCAGAAAAACCAGCTACGAAGAGCTTCCAGGAGATCGTCACAACCCTTCAACAACACTTAAGTCCTAAGCCATTAGAAATAGCCGAACGTTTTCGTTTTTACAAACGAAACCAGCGTGAAGGTGAAACCGTGTTGACCTACGTGGCCGATCTGAAGAAGCTAGCGGCCCACTGCAATTTTGGCGCAAACCTTAACGAAGCCTTACGAGACAAGTTGGTCTGTGGCCTTCGCAATGTACAGATACAAAAGCGTTTGCTCTCCGAAGCCAAACTGAAATATTCCAAGGCTTTGGAAATCGCCGTAGCGATGGAAACAGCCATTCATGATGCTTCGGAATTGCAAAGTGAGTTTCACCCAGAACAGCCTAGAGTTGACAAGATATCAGACAACAGCCAAACCACCCCAGTACTTCCCCCACCGCCAAACCCCACTACTAATGCTTGTTATCGGTGCGGAGGAGACTCGCACGCAACACACAATTGCAGATTCAAGGACCAGACATGCTATCATTGTGGGAAGGTAGGACACATTGCAAAAGTCTGTCGCTCGAAACTACAAGGTAAGCCCAAACAAACACCGAAAACACCACCGCCAAACGCCCAAGTCCACACTGTTGAATACAGTGAGACCGATGAATATGAAGATTTATTAAGCTTGAAGATACACAATGTGAGCAACCCGGGCCGAAATGTTATCTGGGTAGATTTAAAAGTAGATGGGAAACCGCTGAAGATGGAACTGGACACAGGCTCGGCTGTGTCTATTATCACACATGAACTGTACATGAAGAAATTTAATGAGATATCCTTACAGAAAACTGATTTGTTGTTGAAAACTTACACTGGGGAGAACATTACTCCTGTTGGAGTGCTCAAGGCAAATGTTGAGTACAAAGGCCAGCAACCATTACTGTTGGATCTGTATGTCGCCAAGGGTGGTTCTGGAACGCGTCATTTTTCCATTGGCCAAAGAGTGATTGCACGAAACTACTCTGGACACTCGAAGTGGGTACCAGGTACTGTCCGTACACAACTAGGACCCCTGTCTTATGAAGTGGAGATTGAGCCTAACCTTATTTGGCGTCGACACACAGATCAACTCAAGGCTTGTAATGTTCCTGTCACCGACCATTCACCAGTTTTCCACCCTGTGCCATCTCCGACCATAATCGAGAACCAAGGCGACCAAGTAGCTGACCCAAGTGAGCAGTCCGAGGCTATTTCAAGGGAAACAGTTGATCAGTCAGCCAATTCCGCAGCGGAATATCCAGTTAGCACCCCACCAAGCCAAGTTGAACTTGTTCCTGTTAAACGATACCCTACCAGGGTGCGAAAGCCTCCAGCTCGGTTGGACCTTTGAACATTGACTTTGCCTTTTTGAACGTTGAACATGGCAAATTGAACATTGAGTTAGTTTCGGACCTTAGGGGGTGTGAAAGACTGGCCTAAGGGGGGAGGAGTTGTAGTGTATTTGGCCAGCAGTTGACATTAGTGAGCATGCGCACTTATGCGTGTTTCTGTAACCATGTGCTTCGATTCGCATTAAAATCGAATACATGACAATTTTGATTTGACTTATTCCTTTGTTGATCTTAGGATCCATGTGCTTCTCATGTTGCTCTTTTTATAAGGTAATTGTATGCAGTGATGTATTTATGATTGCTACATATAAAGTGAACACACACATACTACCATGAACTTGTAGAAAGCAAGAAAGGAAAACAGCTGTAAATGTTAATATTGTTTGACCTACAGTTAGCCTATTTTGAGACTTCTGCAGGGGTGACAGGAAAATGAAAATTTGTATTGGGGCTAAAACAGTGATACTTACCTCCAGTAAAATTGGAATTGTTTTTGGTGGTAACGTCATAGGTCGTGTATGGAATGTTGTCACTTAAGCTTTTGAAAGACAAAACGCCTAAGGTCAATGAACAGCTAAGTGACAAGGATTTTTTTTTTGAGCCTCCTTATTTACAGGGGACGGGAGAAGATGGACAGAAAAAGGTATGGGAACCAGGAGGCTCTAAATCCCTGTCCCCCAACTATTCAGTTAAAAATTATATAGATTATTAAAATGCTTGTCTCTTTTCAGTTCAAAGTGTTTGTTAACTCAAGACAACTTTGCTACTACCATGGAGATAAAAGTAGCATCTAGCTTAGTAATGGTAATATACTTTACATGCCTTCTACTGCTTTTCATGTGTAACATATTGTTGCAGAATTCCCTTGTATTTAAATTTTAAAACCTTCTCACCACATCTAGCAGTCTGACCCAACTGTCAAGTTGGCTGCAATTTCTGGCCCAAACCTTGTCATTCTTCTGGAATCAGGCAGAGTTCTTGTGTTTAATGGAACAACACAGACTTGGGGTGATCCATATGGTGAGAACAAAAGGTTTTCTTTTTTTACTTCATTAAAATAATAATTGATAAGATTGAACCTGATTTTTACAAAGTTTCATATTTCTATATTACCTAATCCCCATCTGTACCTATAAGAAACTAGCCTCCTACGCAGACGTTCTTTGGGCTCATCACGCAATCTTCCTCCCCCACGAACGTCTGCTGAAACGACCGGGCACATTCCTTACCCTTTGTTCAAAAAGATCAGCCGGCGAGCACGTGGAGATCACCGAGGAGCCAATCGGCACTTGGTTATTGTTCAATAGAAATCCAATCATGGGCTGTGATAGAACAACCTCCAAGATTAAATCCTATGGTACTAGAACTATCAAAGGAGAAAGAAACTATACATCAAGCTCCAGAAACATAAGCTCGATCAGATAATGCAAGAAAAACACGAGAATTTCTCTAGACAAGCGTATAGCTTTCTCGAAGTACAGCTACAGCGTCTCCGAATACAAACGTACGAGGGCAAACATTATACCCGTGACAAGAATCTATCTACTGTACTTGCAAACAGTTCTAATCATAGCCGGGCCCGGCGTCACAATTTAGAATGTAAGTTACCAACATTCACACTGATTCACAGTAAACGTCATATTTTGTCTCTCGGGAGCAAATACTTGGAGACTTAAAAACATATCTTGCAATAGAAATGAGCCAAAACAATACACTAATTACAATTATAAAGGGGTCAAACTCAACGAAGCAACACACAGATAACAGCGGAAATCATGCCGCACGATCTAACGGCTCTAGTTTTCTCCTTATAACACAATACGAAATGCCCTTCATAAACAAAAGTGAAGCGACAAAAAGGTTGAAAGACCGAAAAATAAACTGCAAATGTACAAATGCCACGAACCCCAGGAGTCGCGTTTGGCCTGTCTATTTTATTTACTATCATAGCTCTTGCCTCTCTGTCAGCAATATCGCTCAGGCTTACAGCAGGAATACCGAGTTTCTGGAGACTTTCCACTTGGTCTTTCATCAAATTCACAAGAGAAATGACCACAACAACATGTCTGTGCTGTTGCGTGCCACGTCGAAAACCATAGGCAAAGCTTGATAAATAAGTTACTTTCCGTACCCAGTCAGCAGATAAACGAAGATGTCCACCCTTTTCTTCACAAAATATTCCATAGCTTCTCGCTGAAAAGGATTCAAATGGACGATTTTGAAAGTCTCGCAAACCCGTTGGAAGGCCACGCAAATATCCGCCAGTTTGTTTCTTACAACTTCACGTGCGAAAATTTATCAAGGTTCATAGTTCGCTGCCTTGATCGGGCAGTGCACTGTGATTGGTCTAATTAAACAACCCATTCGTTTCAGCAGACGTTCGTGGGGGAGGAAGATTGCCTGACGAGCCCAAAGAACGTCTGCGTAGGAGGCTAATAAGAAACAGGGTAGTTTTTTTTTGGTCTTTCTTTGGGAACAATGCACGAGTCATCATGTTCAAAATTTACTAATTAATTATTACACCTTAATGCTGCATGTCTGATGCTGCCAATTTTGAATCATTTTGGGATGCCTGGTTCTTTGTAGTAGTTTCCTGTTTCTAGTTATTGTAAAACTTCATAATTTGTCAGGATAATATTTATTTTTTTGGTGGGGAGGTATTCCCTATAAGATCTCTCAGCAGAGGCTCTGCCTGAAAAGGGTACTGTTTTCAGACTTCAGGTATTAACAAAAGGGTCAGGGATTTCACAAGTTAAGACATATGAAAGGGTAGGGAAATCTGTCATTAAGGTATTTTAGGGCTGTGTAGGACTTTTCTGTAGAGTGCCCTCCTCCCCTCCTCCACTTTGGACAAGAAGGGGCTAGGAAATTGGCATGTGAATCGCTATATCTAAACCATTTCAGATTTTAACTGAAAACCTCAGTCAATAACTTTTGAAGTGTTCTTTTTTTTACTGTGATTGGAGTACAGGTTTGCCACAGGTTGGGTTGAATGGCTTGACATCACAAAAGAAGTGCTTTGCAGGTTCACATAGTAAGGTAGAAACTCCATTCTGATATTTTGGTTCATTACAAATTGTGACTAAACAACTAACAAGTTTTTAAAAGTTAGGGTTGTACTGTAACAACCAGTTAGCAGGTCATATTTTTGTGTGTCAATTTTTTCAATCTAAACATTTCACCTACCAAGCATCCTGGGATTTCTTCTTAAGGTCTTTTCATGTACTGTAGCTATTTATACACTTGCATGATGCCATTTCACTAGCTTTCACCATGCATGTGTTTGCATAAGCAAACTCAGTAAGGGAGTTGTGAGTGCTGAAAACCCTTCTCTATGTATTTTTTTCTCGGTCTTTCAAAACTGACTACATTATCTTTTGATTCCTAAATTATTGTTTATTTTCACCTCGCAGATCATGATGAGTACTGTTGTAGGATGGTCAAATAAGGTGTGGTGTTTACATTTCAAATGGCATATACAGCAAATGCAATGTCTTTCATCCTTAAAAAACTGAGAAATATTTGCCATTAGATTTAGATGCATACTCAAACTGTAATTATCTGCCCAATCCATGACAAGGACTGTTCAGAGGATCAGTGCCATTTTTTCAAATTCAATGTAATGTTTGATTTCTTTTAATGCAGAGTAATGGCAGTGGTATTTACTTTTCAAAAGACAGTGGAATTTCTTTCCAGCAACTTTATCTTCCTGCACTAAGCATCACTGGTATATCTGTAAGTATACAGTTCATTAATTTTCAATGTTAAGCACTCTTGTGTAAAATACTAAGGGCCCTCTTCAAATTCTATAGTCACTCAAAAAAAAAACATATTTATACAGACAAATGTCAAGCATTCTTGATCTGAGTATTCTCACTGTTACAACAGCTAATCACTTTGAGAGAATATCCTTTAAGACGACTAATCAGAAAATTGTTCAGTGTTCAGGATAGATCTTTGACTTTCCACAACATAAATAATTGTATGATCTTACTTTTTTGTCTCAGTATCTGCGTCTGGGAGGTGTTAAGGGTAGGGAAGACCTAATCACAAGATGTTATGTTCCACACTGATTTCTTACTGGAAAAATGTTGAGTTGCATAGCCATTTATGTTAAATATTTCCACAACCCATTCACATGAAGCTGATAAACTTATAACCATTCTAAACTGTATATGTATCAGATTACCAGAAGCTAATGCCTTTTACTGATCATCTGTTATCATAGAGTGTATGAGGAAGTTTTGTTTCCATTAGGTGCAGCATGTTGAAATACACTGTTTACTTCCCATTGCAATATTCCTGTTAAATGCCACAGGTTATGGCAGCCAACAAGAGGTATAATTGTCTTTTCTTATCTTAGTATATTTGTATTTTAAATATTTTCTTCAAATAGGTTCTAGATATTCTGACCCAAGTTTACACAGCTTTGTAAGTTCTAAACACTCAACTCTTGGAGAAGGGCATCTCTAAGATTGCCCTATCATTTTGTCATTCCTTTATTCTTGTGTTGCACCAGCCATCAGAATTAATTTGGGCTATTTAGCCTGTTTCTGTTTGATTATTTGCAATGGCATTGGTCGTGTCTCTCTCCACTTTGATTTTGTAGCCATGTCTTGTTGTGTCTTGTTGTTTCCAGGCATCATGTATTGAGTTCTAGTCCACAACTCTTTTGTTGATGATTTTTAGTCATTTACAGTGTAATTAGCCTGAGAAGTCTTGTATCATTTTGCACTTTGTTTAGATGTTCTTTCTACAGTACAATTTTGCAGAAGACATTTGGGTGGAAAAGGAGTTTAAACTTCTCAGCCTTGATCAAGGTATGTAAGCAGAAATTCACCAGTCTGGCAAATGAACTCTTATCTGAAGTTAGGGATGGACCTTTTTTTTTGGGGGGGGGAGGGTAATTTGGGCAATTTGCACAAGAAACCTCTGAATAGCAAAAAAAATGAAAAACCGTGCAAAGGGAGCTGTGGAGAGAAATTATTGAGTGAGTGCTTTCTGTTATCCAAGTCCTGTGTTTGACTAAAAAGAGTTATTGTACACCAAAAGACTCATGCAAACCTAAAGGTGAGAAAAAAATCATGCCCCAGGAAATTGTCCCCCCAATAAAGATAATCGTCCGTCTCATATTGTAGGCACCATCGTTAATTATACTTGAGTGTACAGGCAGACCAATCCTCTACTGCCTCAAAAAGTGTTTGTTTTGTTGTCTTAAACTTTAAAAGATGTGCTATGTGTAGCCATGTTGCAACCAGAATTTTTTGTTGTTTCTTCTGTTAGATTCTCCAATCTTGTTTTCCTTTATTCCTCCAAGTACACTGTTTGTGATTGCTTGGAGTAGGAAAAGGTTTTCATTTGGGAGATTGAATGAATCGGGTAAGTAACAGGATGGTGGAGAAGATTCTAGTGTGTGCGTATGCTTGGGTCAACTTCTGCTTAATCAGGTGTAAGCATTATTTGAATTTGCCACAGTTATTTTATGTTGCTTGATCACAGGGAGTGTTTTAAAGTTGAAGAGACAAGGCAATCTCACAGACTTCATGCTTGCTGACAATGAAACTATAGTGTCTGTAATAACAGGTTTGGAGACTAAATGAGTGATCAAGATATGATTTCTTCCAATCTTTTAATGTATTGCGAGAAACAAACAAGTGTGAGAATTTAAGTGATCATCAACAAGGAGTATTTTTTTGAAATATTTCATGTTTTACAAAAAAGTAAAATCTGTTAATGTACATGTATGAGTATAGACATTTATGTTTTTATCTTATTCATTTAGCTTACCTGTTTTAAAATCATTTTTTGCAAATATGATTGTAAAAAGCACAACCCACCTCAATTAGCATTGCTATTATAAGCAGGTTGTGTAGTACTTTAAATTGTAAAATTCAAAATTACAGAAATACAAATTAAATTGATTTGAAATTAACAGCACAGGAGTTGACATTATGTTGAAAAATATTGAATGTGGAAATTGCTGTGTTTCTGACTTTCAATAGGTAAATAAGCATGCAGTTGTTGTAAATGAAGAAATGTATCACAGATTATTTGTTTCAACTTAATTTTGAAAATACCTTTCAGGTGGACATGGTGACTTTGTGGTGCACTTGTCAAACAACCGAATGTTTTATGGCAGAGCATTTGTTGGGCATGTGGTTGAGGTATTAAAAATCAATAAAACAAAACTCAAAGTTTTAAAGTATGTGGTTGATTTTACAATCCTTTTTAAGGAATCAGATGAATAACCCATGCACGTTTTTCAGACGTTGTGTAAAAATTAAAGGAGCAATTCTGTGCTAAAATCATTACTTTGAGGCTTTAATCATAAACAAAATGCTTCTGTAAAGCTACGACGAATTTTATCAGAGAGGGCTAACAAATTTCTTGAGGATTTTTGGAACACGTAGTATCAAAACTCGAAAAAATTGGCCAATTAATTTTTTCAAGTTTCAGACCAATTCCATCCATGCCATCCGTAGTGACAGGCAACAGGAAACAGTTTCAGTACCTTCAAATAGTCTTCAGTAACAACACTAGATCATTAGTTTTGGAATTCAAGTGAAGCGAAGACACTTTCTAGCTTTTTATAAAGTTGCCTATAACCTCTTACTTTCGCAGCTTCGTTCACAGTCTGACAGAGTTAATTGTTCTATGGTCGTAAATTGTTGTTGGTTTTAAACTATCACCCTTTTTCCTTGCTGTTTTTGCTGTCAAAAATAAAGGCTGCAGAAACTGACTTAATTGTTAATCCCTGCTCTCAAACTAGTGTTTGTGTCGTCTAATTTATTTTGTTTTTGTTTTTTTCTAGGTTTTTGCTGGAGTAGAACCCACTTCAATTCTGACAGCAATGTTTGATATGTTTGGCTCTTTGCTGCTGATTACCAGTGAAGGGTCAGTTTTTGGTTGAAAAGAATTTCCATAGAGAACAAAAACTACGAGAAAATTGTTACCGGCGCAATGTAACTTTCCTGTAATGTTTTTGTATTTGAGATAAAAAAAGAAATGAAGTATTTTTACTTACAGTCCATAGAGAGAAGAACTTAACTCCTGTTGGAATCTTTAAGAAGCAGTACAGATAATTTCACAATAATTACTTACAAGATTAAAAAGGCTAAAAGAACAAAAGAACAGAGTAGGGTATAATTGATAATAAAAGTTCAAAATTCTATAAAATGATTACATGTCTTCTTTGAATTATTTTTTTATTTTCAGGGAAAATGTGAAAAGGAGAAAGCTACCACTTGTGAATGAAGTGTTAAATGCTGTGTACCCACACACACCATGTCCGGTCAGGCTGATCTACAAAGAATTCTCTGTTTTTTTTTTTGTTTAGTTTTAAGAACTATAAACACTTGTTTTCTAACTATCCAACTCTCTATTTAAACTTGTAGTATCTGCAGTTCAAAACTAACATAAGTCCGGAGTTACATTTCATTGACAAAGGAGAAGAAACCAAGGTTTGTACTTGAGTATGGTGCATTTAATAGAAGTATATAACTTAATGAGTAAATTGTTTTTATGAAGACATCATCCAGTGCTTTGTTTGTGTTTGCCTTAGGTGTGGGCTCAACTCATGTATCCCAGGGGTGTACCTAATGGAATCAGGGTATGGAAAATTGAGATGTTAATGTTACAAGTTAATTGTTTTTAGCAAACCAGTTAATTATCAATTAGTGTATAAAGTTTGACAAAATATCATGTTGATTTGTCTGTGGCGAGCAGATAATTGCAAATGATTTATCTGTCAGAACGTTGTCAGACATTGAGAAATTACGATATTTTGCAAAAACCGAGTTCAATAATTGTTTTTTTCATTCGATCACCAAGTTTGTTTTCATATTTAAGTCACTCTCTGACACCTCAGTGACGCGATCTGCCAATGATTTTTTCGCGCAGAAGTCGTGGTTATAATTACGCATGAGTAGAATATTATTTGCAGCAAAACGCATTTCTGCGGAACTACACATAAGCAGGCCAATATTTGTAGGGGCAGCGGATTGCAGGTCATATGGTGAGCTTTCAGCGAGTGGAGAGGGAGAAAAAAATGCATCAAATTATAATGGCTTGTGTTATTCCCATTGTCTTTAACTTATTCACGTCTGCATTACCAGGGTTGACCGCTTGCAATCAGAAGTCATATGAACTACCTCTTCAAAACGACAAGATAAAACTGCAGCATTATCAGAAATGAAGCTAAAATATTGAAATGGTTGTGCTAGAAATTAGGGTGATATTTATCCCGAGGCGTTAGAAGTTTTTATGGAAAAGCCACTCCATCTTTGGCATCTTTGCTTTGTAGCTGGAAATTTCAGGCGATGATGTTCTCCAGATCACTAGTGAAGAGAATATGGAATATTATCCAGGAATCGTGACAGTGAACAAGGTAATGTTAGCTGATCCCAAGACTAACTTATATGAATATGAAAATTCTTTTTACCCGGTTGATACATTGGCAAGCAGATAGCCAATGAAAATAAAGAATTTAATCAGCTAGTAGATCCGTGATAACTGAACTCTTGGAACTAGAATTGAAAATGACAGATAGCAATCAGGTGGTGTTTTAACAGAAAGTGGGAGATTTTCAAGGAGCTATATAGCCTGGGTCAAACTGCGCATGATAGTGGATGAGAGTTGTAGCACGCTTCCGTTTGACCATTACGAACTATCATCAACTATCATTCATTTTTAGCTTGTTCATATTTTTCGTGATAGCTGATGACGACGCATACGATAGTTTGTACCAAATAGCTGATAATATAGGAGGAAATCAACTATAACACGCCTCCTTTGACCTGGGCCTAACTCCATCATGACAAGGGTTATTTTCACTTCAGTTGTTACTTTTTCTTCTTTATGTGCTAGACATTCACGTTCAAATACAACCTAAGAAATGGAACCTCCCTGCCAAAAAGGCAAGTGTTTCAATTAATTTGGTTTCTGTTTAGTGGTTTGTATTACGTTAAGATGTGACATGTACTATTTTGAAATTTCTCTGAGTTAAATGACAATGTGAATCTTGGGATGTATCTTTTTCATTCTGTAGTTCTTACAAATCCGCTACAGTTGCAGTGCTGCTGTTTCCAAATGTTGGAGAATTGACTTGCGAAAATACTCTTCAGGTAATGTTAGACCGCTTAGAATTATTAGTTTCTATGCACCCTCTTAAATGGCTTTTCTAAAGTAAGCTTTTAAAGGAAGGCACGGCAGATGCAAGAAAATTTTGTTCTGGTACTAACATCAGCTGATACCTGATCAAAGCCTTTGCTACTCAGACATACAACTTGTAATTTTTGGTGTCAATGAGTATTCCATAACACTAAGTAACCTCTTTTGGTGTCTTTATAACTTATGTGAGGGTAGAGTTTGCGATCATGGCTCTAATGTATAACGTGCCATTGTTATCTGTACTGTATCCAGGTCAGCAGCGGTCAGGTAACTTACACCAGTTAGAAGATGTTGGTAATGTTTATGATGAAGAGGCTCGGGGGGAGGATGTATATGATCAACTGTTCTGTGTGAATTCAAGTAAACGCCAAAACCCTTACAAAGTGACAGTGCTTATTAACGGAGTGAATGTAAGCATGGAAATTGATACTGGAGCCTCAACATCAGTTATCAATGAGAAAACTTTTCACACTTTGTCCCAGTCAGGTAAAGTGTTGAAATTGAACATTGTGAATACAGTTCTGCGTACGTACACAGGGGAGGCTATCCCTGTAGTGGGGGAAAGTGAGTTGGAAGTAGAATACAATGGGTTTAAAGGCAACTTACCAGCAGTGGTAATTAGTGGAGAGGGCCCGTGTTTGTTAGGCCGGAACTGGCTTCAGCATATTTCTTTAGACTGGAGTGCGATTTTCAATTTAACCACCATAGATAAGGAATTGAATGCGATTTTGGAAGCACATTCAACTGTTTTTCAAGAGGGTCTGGGGAAAGTGGCAAGAGTAAAGGCAAAAATTTACATCGATCCTTCAGAGAAGCCACGATTTTTTAAGGCCAGGCCGGTAGCTTACACCCTGCGTGAAAAAATTGAAACCGAATTGGATCGACTTGTCAAAGAGGGAACTATAGAACCAGTTGAATTCTCAGAGTGGGCCACACCAATTGTTCCCATTGTTAAGGAGGACGGCACTATCAGAATTTGTGGGGATTACAAGCAAACAATCAATCAAGCAGCCAAGTTAGACAACTACCCCATTCCCAAAATCGAAGATTTGTATGCAACCTTAGGGGGAGGTACAGAATTTACGAAGCTGGATCTAAGCCAAGCTTACCAACAATTGGAGTTAGACGAGGAGTCCCAAAAATATACAACCATTAACACCCATAAGGGCCTCTTCCGATACAAGCGTCTCCCATTTGGCATCTCATCAGCTCCAGGCATTTTCCAGCGCACCATGGAAAGTCTCCTCCAAGGAATACCGCAAGTAGTAGTCCGGATTGATGACATCCTTGTGACGGGCAAGACAAGACACGATCACTTGAAACATTTAAAAGAAGTATTGGCACGATTAGACAAGGCTGGCATCCACCTAAAGCTGAAGAAGTGTGTTTTCCTACAAGGAGAAGTGGTTTATCTGGGACATCGCATAAACCGAAGTGGAATACAACCGGTGGAAGGCAAAGTGAGAGCCATCCATGAAGCTCCTGCACCCACTAATGTCAAAGAGCTCCAAGCGTTCTTGGGGATGTTGAATTATTATGCCTGCTACTTACCAAATCTGTCTACTGTCTTGGCTCCCCTACATGAACTCCTCTCTAAGGACTGCAAATGGACCTGGGATAAAAGACAGGTGGAGGCTTTTAACCAAGCTAAGGGCCTGTTAAACTCCTCAGATCTCTTAGTTCACTATGACCCTAGTAAGGAACTTGTGCTCTCTTGTGATGCCTCGCCTTATGGACTTGGAGCGGTTCTCTCTCACATCATTGATGGAAAAGAAAAACCAATCTCGTATGCCTCGAGGACATTATCATCGGCCGAGCGAAATTATGCTCAGTTAGATAAGGAGGGAGCTGCAGTGATATTTGGAATCAAGAAGTTCCACCAGTATTTGTATGGACAGACATTCAAGATTTTCACAGATCACAAGCCCCTTTTGGGTTTGTTTAAGGCAGACAAAGCTGTACCGGCAATGGCGTCCCCAAGAATTCAACGGTGGGCTCTACTTCTAGCAGCCTATGACTATGAATTGGCTTACCGTGAAGGATCTAAACATGGAAATGCTGATGGCCTTAGTCGCTTACCTCTGTCAGATACAGTAGTTGAGGTTCCAGTACCTGGTGAAACCATACTCTTGATGGATCGGTTGGAGGCTCTACCTGTGTGTGCGGACGACATTGCTGATTGGACAGCCTCAGATCCAGTGCTACAGCAGGTCCTCAAGAAAGTTCAGCAAGGTTGGGGTGACAAATGTCCTGACCCAGGCCTGCAGCCTTTCTACATAAGAAGAGATGAACTAAGCACCCATAACGGATGTATTCTGTGGGGGAACCGTGTGGTCGTACCAGTTCGGGGGCAGCAACAGCTGCTAGAGGATCTACACACTGCCCATCCTGGAATCGTAAGGATGAAAAACCTGGCACGCAGTTATCTCTGGTGGCCTCGGCTGGATAGAGATATTGAGGAAAAGGTTAAATCTTGCCAAGTATGTCAGTTACAGAGTGCGGCACCCGCGACGGCCCCCCTTCATCCTTGGGAGTGGCCGGAAAAGCCCTGGTCTCGGATACATATTGACCATGCTGGACCATTTATGGGACAGTTATTTCTGATTGTGATCGATGCTTACAGCAAGTGGATTGAAGTATATCCAACATCCAGCACTGGTGCAACTGCAACTATTGAGAAACTCCGCCACGCTTTCGCCAATCATGGGCTGCCTGAAATGGTTGTCTCAGATAATGGTTCAGGATTTGCCAGTGAAGAATTTGCAGACTTTATGGCCAGGAATGGAATTTTGCATGTGAAAACAGCCCCTAGACATCCTTCGTCTAACGGTTTAGTGGAGAGGTCTGTCCGTATTTTCAAAGAGGGGATGAAGAAGTTGGAGGGATCTGGTGGTACCGTGCACACCAGACTTAGTAGATTCTTGTTGGCATATAGATCAACGCCCCAAACAACTACCGGAGTAACACCAGCTGAGTTGCTGCTCAACCGCCGCCTACGAACCCGGCTGGACCTAATACGACCAGAACTTAGGCATCGCGTGGAAACCCAACAAGGGGCACAGAAGGTACACCATGATAATACCAAGAAAGAGCGACAATTTTCGGAGGGAGATAGCGTTCTGGTGAAGAATTTTAGTCCTGGACCTAAGTGGAAGAAGGCACACATTGAAAGTAGAACTGGTCCATTGTCATACACCGTTAAGTATGAAAATGGGGTGGTGACCCGAAGACATGTTGATCACCTCCTTAAACGATTTGCCACCGGGGTAAATGGGGATGACGATGTGCCTGATGTTGCAATGCAGGCTGAGCCCATCCAGGTATCGGACGCAGCTGAGGAAAAACCAGGGAGACTTGCCACTGAGGAAGTAGTAGAAGATGAGCCAAACACAGGATTGCCGGCTGAACACCCAATGTCTCCACCAGTGTTACTAAGGAGATCTCAGCGCACTAGAAGGGCTCCAGAGTATTTGAAAGACTATGTGACTGAACATTGATTTCGTTATAGTTTTCATGAGTTATCCCCTGAGAACAGTGAACAACAAACTGATCTTGTTTGAGACCGTGTTTTTGACCTAAGGGGGGAAAAGATGTAATGTATTGCGTGACATCAGGTGATGTTGTTTGTTGAGTTGCATATTATGGGTTGATTAAAAGTTGAGTTGAGCACATGGCCGTCGTTCACATTTTGTCTGTAGCGGCGCTCCTCCCGCTTTTGG
>JAHPZR010019198.1:12500-30812 GCA_019787425.1 Platygyra sinensis | reverse complement strand
AGTGTGGATGGAACTGTTGGATGGAAACGCATCAAAAAAACGTGTTAGTGTGGACAGGTGGAAACAAAACGGAAACGCTGGCTTGCTCCAAAATATGATATTTTGCTTAGTTTTCGTCGAGATTAAACGGGGATTGATATGGTTTAGCCCAGCAGAGCGTGTTCATGTGGTAGAAGCCAATTTCCTGAACATTTTGATGGCACTGCATTGTACATGTATTGTAATAACGTCGCACATTTCGTGTCATCTCCAGGTTGTCCAGCGGTTTCGTCAAGGAGGATATAACACTCTGGTGGCCACGTGTGTTGGCGAGGAGGGCCTGGACATCGGCGAGGTTGACCTCATTGTATGTTTTGATGCGCATGCGTCACCAATCCGTCTGGTACAGAGAATGGGGCGAACTGGGAGAAAGAGGGATGGGCGAATAGTTATTCTTGTTACAGAAGGCAAAGAGGAACAGGTACATAGATAGGGCTGTATGGTACGAGTAGTTGGGTCTTTTTTAAATTTTTAAGTTCTTTCTAATGATAGCCTGGGTAGCTTGTGATCTAAACTACTGTACGAGTAGTCCCTTTTTCACTTAGTCCGTCGTGCGTGATACAAAAGAAAACCGCCTGAGCGAAAATGGCTCTACTCGTAGTCTACTTGCGTTCCAGTGGTAATCATGACGGAGCGAGATAGAGCGGTCTGCAAGAGCGAGAACGCGAAGACGGCGCGCGCATCGCTCTGTTGCAACGCGCGCCCTATTGTTACTCGAGGGCCTCCTATGAAGGTTATATTGATTGTCAAAGATTCTTCTTTTGATCATAGTTCAATAATTTTGGTAGTATATACCGTATACTTTCTCTTCTCGTTATTCTGGTTAGCTTTGATGGATCTGTTATGTTTTGGGGTAACCTTTTTAAAAAAAAACCTTTCTTTGCCAATGGGGCGATTATCTATTAAATGTTAATCAAATAATCGGCGGTGTTGTATACTCGGTTGATGGCTTACTGAGTGAGGTGCACACCGGATTCTGTAATGCAAGACAGGGTGAACACTAATTAACAATTAGATTATGAGCTTGAGATTTCTACGAGGTGATAGTTGATGAGGCCGAAGGCCGAATCAACTATCACCTCGTAGAAATCTCGAGTTCATAATCTAATTGTTTTAGTAGAATTCTTATTAAAGTTTACTTCAAATAACGGTTTCCAATTATTTCTCGACGTATTACTAAACTTTGCACCTTAAAAAGATCGCCCGGATTGAGGTATTTAAAATTGAAGTCGTGCACACGCGCGCACATCATTTTTTCAATAATTTCAACATTTTTGAAGTCAAGAAACCGTAAATGTCCTTCGTTTAGTCTTATCAGGATTTTAATTATCCATTTTCATCAAAATTTTCCTCCAAAACTTTGGTAAAACGAAAAAACGTCGCCATTTCGTAGACGAGCTCCAGCCACTGCACACTAATGGCTGATAGTGTGCAATGACTCAGCCAATCAGACTACAGCATTTGCATTAGTATACTAGTAGAATTCTACTAAATTGCTTTATTACTGCGTGTATGAGCACAATACTTGCAAAAAATGTCGAACGTTTTAATTTCAGACACTTTATCTTACTTATTTCAGACAAACTTCGGGCAACAATCTCTGACACCGCTGAAACAAAGCTAGAGTAAATTTACGCCTACAAAACACAAATTACTCTGAAACAACAACGATGAAAATTATAGTTTTTACCGAGTGCAGCCCCGAGTTTTTACGAGTACATCGACAAAAACAATGCACAAATTCTGTCAAGCCGTTAGGTATGCCAAGCAGTGTATCAACTCAGACTTCGCTCCATAAAGCTCGACATAAAAGAAACTAAGAACTTTGGAGCTACTTCAGAGTTTTATAGTGTATTGTAAATATTTCAGAAGCTCAAAATTTCGTCGGAAAGCTTAAAAATTTCAGACGGTTTCATTTATGGGGCAACTTTTTTGTCCGAGATTAAAATGGTCCGAAATTTTGTCCAAGTAATGCAGGAGTCCGCTCATCGTGTAACAGGTGCATGTGGCTGTTGGTTTAAACTCGGCTCAGATCGTGAGCTTTTAGGCTAGTTTTAATTCAAATAATTTCAGTCTATTGATTTGAATATTGTGTCCTTGTTAGGTTTACATGAAAAGTCAGAGGAGCAAGAAATCCATTCACAAGGCCGTGACGCAGGCAGCCAAGTCATTTGATCTGTACACCGACAATCGCCGCATGGTTCCACGGCAGATCACTCCTGCTCTGCTCAAAATGGAGATGACAGTTGGGAAATTTGTTAGTCAAAGGTGTGTTGTAGTCATTTGATCGGTTAGTTAGTCTTTGAGTCAGCCGGTGACCAGTTTGTCGGTCCGTACGTAAGTACATACATATAAGTCAGAGGCAGACAGAGTACAGTACGTCAGTCAGGCGGACGCAGTCATTCAGCATTGAGATACAGCCCCACCGACACACAGAAACAAAGAGACAGACAAACCGACTGAGACAGTCAGTCGGTCAGTCAGTCACCTCGGTCAGTCAGTCAGTCAGTCAGTCAGTCAGACAGTCAGTCAGTCAGTCAGTCGGTCAGTCAGACAGTCAGTCGTCAGTCAGACAGACAGACAGACAGACAGTCAGTCGGTCAAACATTTAGTCTGATACCGACAAACAAGCAGTCAGTCTCTCCCCCCTTCCCCCCCCCCCCCCCATACAGTTGTTTTTAGTTTGATGATGACATACTATTGTGAAATGAGCACAGCATATTATTTCTCTTACAGCAAAGGCAAGAGAGAGAAAAGGCCATCAGACGGCGCAAACATCAAAAAGTTTACTACGAAGTCGTTAACAACCTCATCCAAGAAAAATAACGGCTTTTTGACCTACGAAGAATTAGTTTACTGGCAAGAGAATTTCAAGCTCCCAGAACACGAGGCAGGCTTTTCGCCACAGCTCTCGGTCACAAAGAAATCAAGGCGCTCTTTATCAGATGCTAAGAAACCTGTCACGCAGATCTCTTTGTCAGAGTGGCTTCCTTGGCAGACCACACCACATGCTGTTAAAGCTGTCTCGCACTCTCGTCGCACGGAACATTTAATTGAACTGTTAGAGTTCACGGAGCTTCAGGGCGGTCGAGGAGATGACGATGAAAGTTATGATCTAGAAATGATGTCGTTTTTGAACGTAGAAGACATCTTGAAACCCGGGCAAAAAGAGGACGATGCAGAGGAGATCCTTGTGTTTGAAACCGATCCGTCGGTTGCTTGCCAGGAAAACGAAGACACAAGTAAAATTACAAAGAAGGCAAAGAAGTCTCGAAAGAAACTTCAACTGGAAGATGAGACTGACGCGGAAAATGATGGACAGAGTTTGAGAAAAGAAGTTAATGGTGAAAATGGCACCACTGCAAAGAAGGAAAGTAAAGGGTTAAAAAAGCGCTCCCCGCAAAACAAAGCACGCTGGAAGGCGTTCCTGAATCAGCTTGACAACCAGGAAGATGAAGATTTCGAAAGTGATAGTGCGAATGCTGCTGCTGTGCCAGATAAAGACGAGGCTGTTGATGATTGTGGTTTACAAAGAGAGGATGATGAAGCACTTGACGATGATTTACCAGACATAGGAGATCCTTGGAAAGCAGATGATAATCCCGCAGGAGTTGACAAGGATTACACAAGACCAAACGACAGTAACGAGCCAATAGCGAGCCACAAGGAAGTAACGTGTGCCCAAGAATGCGAGGGTGATGACCTTTCTGATGCCGCCTCTGACGAAATGACAAACCTTTTTCCTCCCGTAACTCCTCACTCTCAGGGTTGTGTTCCAGGTTTTCAGCTACAAAATGAACCATTTCCTTCAATGATGGCCTCAGTGCCGACGCCGCCTTCGCTAGACGCTTTGGATAAGATGAGTTTATCATCTGTGGACGCCGAACTTCCTGAGTTTAACATGGACTTTGAAGAGATTCAGCGAAAATATTTTGGAGCAAAACAGTTTGAAAAAGATGTGTTGGATAAATCGGAAGCAGCTTCGCCGAGTTTGTCACCGAACGTTTGTTTTGAAGGTGACTTAGAACCGTTTCTCATGGCAGATTTTCTTCAAGACGAGGAGAGAAACACTGACGCTGAACCA
The DNA here is from genome assembly GCA_019787425.1 of Platygyra sinensis. Lineage (NCBI taxonomy): Eukaryota > Metazoa > Cnidaria > Anthozoa > Scleractinia > Merulinidae > Platygyra > Platygyra sinensis. The sequence goes on along the minus strand of JAHPZR010019198.1, from coordinate 26,689 downwards.
AGTGAAATGAGTTGCGATGAGAGGAAAGCTCCGGTTCCTTCGACTTCAGATTGCCTTTCAGAAACTGCAACCAAAACTTATTTTGATAAATCTATTCGTAGAGAAGTGCGATATCGAGATTCTGAAAACCAAAGCTGTAATGATAAATATGGTAATTCTGAATGTGATTTACGAGTTGTTACGGAGGAGTGCAACAATGGTGGAGGTACGACGGATCATGACACGCGTGGAATCTCAAGCGATATTGTGGCTAACGTGAGTTGTGGCAGTCCGATAAAGGGAGAGGATGCCACTTTTGGAGAAGGCTTTCTCATGGACGTGACTGATGATGACGCTTTTGTGAACATAACGCTACTCGGAGATGACAACGTTGGTGTAAATGAAACCAAAAGCGACAAACACCAACACACTGATAAGCAAGACCTGTTACTGGAAAATGAATGGGTCAGAAATAAATCAAAGAATGTAAGTGAATCGGACGTAAATGGGTCTGAAACCGGGTTAGAAACGTCGAAACATGTAGGTAAGAGCGATCTTACTGCCGCCAGACAAAGTAGAGCTTCAAATGGCATGGATCTTACAAAGTCCATTAGCAAACTGAGTGCTTTTCAACGCTGTTCCACAAACAATCAAGATACTTACTCTGAAAAGGAGAAAATTGGAGTCTTGAAACAGAAGGAAGGAACCTTGACGATAGAAGCAAGATCAACTTTACCTTTTCAAGAAGTCCGTACGAGAGGCGAACTCTCGAATTCAAATGCTATTCACAGTGAGGTAGATGTAGGTATGCTGCATGCTATCAGGAATTCTGGGGAAGCTCCACCTTTGGCAACGAACTTGTCAAACAAGGAACTGTCTAGCAAGACAGGTATGAAACCAAATAATCTCGCGGGCGCTTTTCGGGACGGGTTGCCCTGTCGGGACAGCGAAAGTGAACGACCTGAGAGAAAACCGCATTTGACTGGATTAACAAGTAGAGGGAGGGTGGAAAATGAAAATGGCGATGCTGTTGACAATATTGAGAACAATGTTAGTGTCAATTCTACTATCAAAACTAGGGATAAGGAAGGCAATATTGGTGATAGCACTGTTAAGAATATCGGTGACAATACTGACAATGCTTGTAGGACACCGCTTCCAAAAAAGCACAAACTGAGCCTAAAACGCGCATCTCCTAAAGACAAAGGAATGCTGGCAACGAAAAAACAAGAGAAAACTTTGCCGGTTAACGAAGCGAAATCATTAGACTCAAGTGCCTCACAATCGCTAAATTTGAATCGAAGGGAAGAGAATTTCCGCTCTACGAACGTACAAGAGCATGGGACGAATCCTTCATCATGGGCCATGAAATATAAGGACTCGGAAACGTCAGTGATACAATCTCTTGTAATGGGAACAGCTCCCAGAGGCCCATTACTGGACTGTGAAGACCCTTCAGCAAATTCTTCAAGTTTACGAACTGAAAACGGTAATGTGGTGGCGGTAATGGACAGCGATGATGACGATGAAGATGACATTCGTCCGGTCGGCAAGGCGAGTTCTCGCAGGAGGCAAGCTCTGTCAAGCCCGTGTTCTCAAGGCTTCAAAATGCCAGCTAATCCTGGAAAACAAAGGGATAATAACCAGCGAAATGGTTTGTCGTCTCGTCATCTTCAACTGGGCTCCGAGAGCGACGACGAGTTTGAAACTGATAAATCCGGTGAGTTTTCACTGCGTGGCCTGATTAAATATTGTAAACAGCTGTATCCCCTCACGTACCCAGTTCTTCTCCCGCGCGAAAGACGTATGAAATTGGAACCGAGAAATTCCATGCTGATGACGTACACCTGCAAAGCTGTGTTTACGTTCTGATTGGCTATTGCTTGGCTTTGAATTTTCGCGCCTAAATAACAGCCAATCACAGCTGCGGATCTCTGTAAAGCATTGTCATCGGTTTGGAATTATTCGGGTCCAGTCTTACACGTTTCTAGAGAACAAAATGTAGAGGAGAAACTGAGTGCAGGAGAGAAATGTTCTTCGGACTAAGAGCATTAAGAGCGATTTTGCTAAATGTGTTTATCCTTCAAATGTTATCTTTTTTTTACATCAGCTCGAAGCCGATCTGAGTCTGTGAAGACGGTTCAAGTGAAAGCCAGAGCTCAGAAGAGAAATTCTCTCGACATATGTGCAAAACAAGGTACACGGAAGTCGCTGGACTCTTTCAGGAAGGTCAGTACGTCTTCACATTAATTTCTGAGACATTTGCTCTCGTCAAGGTTTACCTCGTTTGAAAACACCTTGCGAAAAGGAGGGTTATAAGTGGTTATCACTAGTAAGGCCAGGGATACATGTAAGTTCTCCAAATCAATTTTCATCTTCTATGCTTTAAGGCTGAGTTGACTTAAGCGAGATTTATTGATCTAGTTGTTCCAGTGATCTTTTCTTACCCGAAAATGTGACTCCAAGTTGAAAACTTTAGGCCGTTTCCGTGTCGATTGTACAGATTTCTTTTCATATTTGAAAAATGTTCTTTGCTCCACAACACATACAGGGTGATGAACCGATGATTCGATTTATCATGAGGCCTTTTATTAGAGCGGTTTTCAATTGCGTGTTTTAAAACCAAAACCAAACCAATTACTTACCAGTTAGACTACTCAGCCAATCTCCAACCCTTGTAAAACCAAAACCAACATAATTGACTGATTATTTTCGACGCTCGATTGAAAGCCGCTCTATTACTTTGCTAATGTCGGATAATAATTTTTACAGGAAAACACCAAAAGATTCCGCAATAATCATTTCCTGGATGACGAAGCAGAATTATCCGGCAGCGATATCAATGACTTCTCGTCCGATGAAACAGACGGCGAAGACGAGGACGAAATGGACAGCTTTATAGACGATGCAACACAGCTAACACAAAGAACTCCTTCAGCTAAAAAACCGCGACCCGCCAGCTCACCTGTGGACATGATGGCAGTGTATAGACAATCTCTAATGAGTCCTCTCTGTGGCGCTTTGAATTTTAGAACGCCTGCGTTCCACAAGCAAAGGAATAAGTATAAAATGGTCTACAAGTATAGAGGTGTTGAAGAAGATAGCCAATCCGCTTCTGAAGCTGAAGAAACTTACGAATCAGAGAGCGTTCTTGAAAACGAGGGCGGAGTAGAGGACGAAAACGAGGCAGAGATTGAGTATGAAAGCGAGGCCGGTAGACGTAGTAGTGAGAGCACTCAAGCTAACGCTCACGCACGCGCAGACGTATCATTCGAGGAAAGTCAAATTGGGCGTCCTGTTAAACGTATGAAGAGGAAGCGAATTTTAGACGATAGTTTTGACAAAGAAGTTTCGCCCAGGTTAAGCAAGCAGAGGACCTTTTCAGAAACGTGCGACAAGGAAAATATTCTCGAGAATAACGCGGCACTGGCTGTGGCTGAAGGCAATAAGGCACCATTGGGCTCGGTCCAACAACGGAAGAGCGATGCGTTTGGGAACTTTTTAACGAGACCCACGGCAGTAGGACATCCTTTTCAAGGTGACTTTGTCAAATCATCCGAAGCTTTAGCTAACAAAAAGAATTTACACGACAACACATCAACCTTGAGGCGGTCAGAGGTCAGCAAAGGGAGCATGCGCAGATCGGGAGCTTTCATTGATGAATGGAACAACGATATCAGTGACAGCGAGTTGTTGGTTGCTCTTGAAGACAAAGTTGAACAGGCTCCCATTAATAGAACATCTGAGAAGTAAGTGAAACATAAGGGCAATAAAACTGTAATATGTAAAGCACCTTTCTACCGATACCACGCTTTCCCGATTTTTCGATTGAAGCAAAAAATAAGCTCCACCGTTCGATTTATCATGTCGAATTTAGTAAATTAGCGAGGTTTGTTAAGAATCAACTGTAAAATCGTGAAAATGTGGGACTCTAACTTTGATAACTTTTATCAAGAAAAATGTATGCTAGAGAGCACCGCTTGCTAGATTCGGCGTGATAAATTCATACATGGAGAGGGTTTTTTGATAAATTGAAAACTACGAAAAATTGTTGATGTTTAATTGCATGACATCGGTAAAAGGTCCAGCTGTATTTCATATCTTAGATCCTCCCGGTATTAAAACGTTTTTGTGGAAATCTTGCTCGTTTGGTTTTAGTTTGTTACAAAAACTGAGGAAAAAAAACTAAACAAACTGAAAATTAGTTTCTTTGTGCGTCCCTGCAGTGAAGAAAAGGGCCTCGTTTTGAAGAGGGCCAGTGGTTGGTTACTCGGTAGGAAGTTTAAACTTCCACAGTATGACGACAAAGCCAAGGACAATGTCGATTAAAAAGAATGATATGTATTCAACGTACGAATCTCGTAAGAACGTGCATTCATTCTGTTTGTCTGTTATTGCCAGAGGTATCCAAATAACCTGAACATGAAGGACAGCGTGATAAATCGAAACAAATTAAAAAATTGGCCTTTGTGGTTCACGTTCTTCAGACCATACGCATAATTTGGTCATTTCGCGGCAAAGAAATGTTCCAAGAATTGTAACGCACGCCGGTATACAGCAATTGTGCTACTCGTTGAACCTTTCTTTTATCGACGTTCTCATTCCGTTGCCATTGTGGTTTGCTGAAACTCGGACAAGGTCCTATTTCGATAGGTCCTTGTCTTGCCCATTTTCAATGACCTCGTGTTGTGTTCCGTGCCTATCAACACTGGGGAGTATAAATAAGTATTAACAGAATACTGGGAGTAATTTTATCCTAAGACTATCTTAATTTTGATCAATAGAATATTTACGAGATATGAAGACATGATTGGTCATCGCAGTTATGCACACAACTTAAGTAGTTGTGAAATTGAAGCCTGAAAAAAATTCAGGCCTGAACGGGATTCGAACCCATGACCTCTGTGATACCGGTGCAGTGCTGTACCAACTGAGCTATCAAGCCAACTTCATATATTCATTTGTAGAGGATTTACAGTAAGGGTGATAATTATCACTTTCAATCTTAAGCCATTTTGTTTGGATTTTATCTTTAGGAGCTCGAAGCCACAATCAAACGACAAGTTTCACGATCAGGGTTTCAAAGAAAATCGAGTCGCCATGGATATGACAGATAACGATGCCTGCATGAAAACCAGCACACTTCCAAATTTCTCTCTTGGCTTCGACTTTTTGTGGGAAGTAACTTCTACGAAGAGCGAGAGCGAGGAAGGCAGGAACTGTACGAAAGACAACGCTGTAACATTTTTTAAACAAAGGAATGAAAACTGTATTGGTTCTGTTAACAAACACAATGGCGCTGGGTTTCCGAATTTCACCAAGATAACCCAGCATTCTGGTCACAACTCGGACATATCTTGCCAGCAGTTGAGGGTTCAACATACGGAGAACAAAGTCAACGTTAAGCAGATGCTGTGTTCAACCTCGGAACCGACAAAAGCTGTACCTCGGAAAGTCACAAACTCCAACATCTCTAATGGACATTCGGTTGTTTCTGATCAGAGTTGGGCTTTTAACAAGTCATTGGCGACGCAGAATAAAAGTTCCTCGCACAACGCCAATGCGCAAGCGAAGTTACAAGTTGTTACGCCTTCGTGTCGTCCCGATGATGTCGGCACCAGGCCAGCGATTAGTCCGCTACTCACGGTAAGAATTAAATCATTGCTATAAAATAACTGGGATAACAGAGCCATCAATATGAAAGTTGTCGCTCTAGCTTGTTATTAAAGCAACGTGCCCATGACGTCAAGCTGATGTAATTACACTGGAGTGACATTGAGGGGCATGTTCTCATCTCCCTCCAGTGAGTTAAACGTTGTATGTCGCATCACTGTGTTTAGAAGTCAAAGTAACGGTCCCTGCGAACTTATATATCGTAGCTAGAAATGTTTTTTTCTTTAGATGACTGACAGATTTTGTTAAAATAATAGCCAATAACCCTACTGAAATTTTGTTGACAATTTTCTCTTTCAATTTAGTCATCTCAGAGAGATAAGGGAAAGACCGTCATTTTGGTGGATACTCGGGAGATCTCCAGTTCTCAGGTATAATTTCTTTGTCCTAATAAATAGACTTTTTTTCTTTTGAATAACCTGTCGCATGACCTTAGAAATCGCAAAATGGACGGAAACGAAAGCGAAAATTCGGAACACGGTGATCTCCAATTTTCAGACCACTACTTTCCAATGGAATCTGCAAAAGATCCGAACTGAAGAAAATACTTTCCACTTTTACTAATAGGCCATATTCCGTACTCTGAGCATTGGACATGAACTAACGTGCAATGGAGGCTCATGTGAGGGTACAATATCATTAAAAAGAGATAAATTAATTAATGTCATTTACCTCAGTCAAGCTAATTCTAATTCAGTACATAACAGGGTCTAAAAAGAGTCTTGGTTCTGTTGAACAGGAAGAAACGTTAAATAGACCCTTTGCATATATGGCGCCTAAATTTGAATAACAATACTTGGTACATCCTTAGCCTCGCGTTCATGTTTCAAGACAAAGGAAATTTCACACGAGTCTGAAGCTATGGATGTACCAAGTATTGTTATTCAAATTTAGACGCCATTTATGCAAAGGGTCTATGCGGTTGTTCCCACAGTCTGGGTCGGCATTTGTCTTGTGAAAAACATTTACTTTACGCACGATTTGCCCGAATGCTTTTTCCCGGCCACTGACTATCCTTTCCCTCTCCCCCACAGGTGGTATCGTTATTGCGTCTAAAACACAACATCAAGGCGGAAGTATGTCAGCTGACCAGCTGTGACTACATTGTCAGTAACAGAATGGCTGTCAAGAGAAAAACAGCTTCCGGTAAGTCAGGTTTGTCACTTATTGTTTTGTCTTGTGAAATGTAACGTGCTGGGAAGATGTTAGGGTAAAAACCTGCGTGTAAGATCCTAGTGGTTTGAGAATCTGCTTGCAAAAATTTTCTATTTTGAAACCCAAAAAATAAGAACCTGTTTAGCCAATCACGATCAAGTAGGTTCTCATGTGGGAGTGCGACTTTAAGACTGCAAAATAATACAGTTGTGATCAAACACGGTATATTTAAGGATTACACTTTCCTAGATATTAACAAGTATATCTCCTTCATAGACATAAGCAACCTAATTCAGAACCTACTAAGCCCAAATCGCAAATATCTACCTCAAAATACAAGAACCAATTTTGCGAGGTTTTCAAAAATGTAGGTTCTTACTCGCGGGTTTTTACTCATTTTGCTTACCTTCAGCGCATATTTTTTGCTAATTATCCTAGTTGTGTTGGTACATCAAGGCAATATTCCGAAGTTGATGTGTTCTTTAATTCTCGTTACCTGCCTGGTGGATTTGGTGCTCAGTGTTTTTGTAAAGAGAAATCAGATCTCTGTCTGACTGGCGGATTAAATTAATAACGTTTCTCTTTAGATGTTGCAAATGGAGCCAACAGTCAGAAGCTTGTGGAGTGTATGCGCCGGATGTGTGATCTGTACGACAGACCGTGCTTGATTATTGAAAAAGATCGCGTCAAGCCTGGCGAAACAGAAAAACACTTGTGAGTACTAGTATATTAAACACCGTGTTTTACCGAATTTCAGGAAAAAACTTAATTTGTAGGAATATGGCGGGCAGTGAAGTAGTTTTGACGAACTTTAAGGAGGTTGGAAAAGTGGTGAAACACCTTTCGAGAGTTTGAAAAATCTCAATCGAAACTTTAAAGAGAAAGCGGAGAAATAAAATCTTCAAATCTGTGCTAAGTAAGGTGAAACATCGCGATAATGGGTGCTTACATTTGTCAGAATAAACCGGTTGGGACAAGCGTTAAATAATGGTCGGTAAGGGTTTTTCCAAAATCAGCAAACCAACCGAACGAAATGGCGCTTACCACTTGCAATTCGATTTCCCGTAATTGTTTTCGGCTGATGAGAGACTGGAAACTGTAAAGTTTAGCAAATGGTAAGGAAATTTCTGCCGTTCCGTTCCGAACGGAAAAAGAGGAGTACCTCTGAAGATACTCCACAATTTCCGAACTGAATTTCCGGAAAATTACCTTATCATTTGACTTCAAACCGAAATTTCCAGATTTTCTGGCCAAATGGTAAGCACCCAACGATTTCGTGAAGGATTATTAATCTCCCCCCCCCACCCCCCCCTCCTCCATAAACGCTGACGCTCATTGGTGGAATCGTTCAAAAGTTAAAATTACCCCACAGCTGATGTTTGAGGCGCGGGAAGGATCGTGAGATCTTGTGTTCTTGAAGGAGACACTTTTTCTTCTTAGTGCCTGGCTCCATTTGGGGTAATCCCAATAGCTAATGGCGAATGTTCCATTTTATAAATTGCCGTTTAACTCTGTTTCAAGCGACTCGTGTATAGTCTCCCATGTGAAGATGAGTTTTCCTGCACGTTGCTTGCGTTTAAATTGCAAGGTTGTGTACCAGTAGTCGTTTGGAAAGTGAGGCAAAAGTAAGTCGAGAACCTATCAAATACGTTTAGGGGGGAGGAGAAGGGGTAACCCACCATGAACTGGCATCCCATTCCGTTCATGTTATTGGACAAGTAAGCGGTAAAAATAATGCCAAATTATACAGGACTTGTTTCCTCTCACTGTATTTAGCTGTAATTCCCATGAACGTAAATTTAGATGTAACCCTGATCGCACAGCAGTAACCTGGTGAGAGGCTGAGCGGTGTCTTCACATTAACAACTTGTACATTTTCTCTGTGTCGCAATTTCAGCATTAAAAGCAAAGCTTATATCCTCACGCTGGCAAGCATCGCACAGACTCATGTTAAGATTATCTTCAGCGAATCCCAAGGTAAGTCTAATATTTAAGAAATAGAAAACATGTTCCGCGTTTCTATCGAGTTTTAGCCATAAATCTACTAGCGTTCTATCACGAATGCCGTCCTCTGATTGGCTACGCTACTCACTCTATTTAACAATTAGTATAAATTTACCTAAGTCTATTGTGAATCCGTGAATTTGATTGGCTATATTACCGTTTTCTACCTGCTGATAGTCAACAGTTACGCATCAGTGCACATCGCGCATCACGTTTGAACCTGATGTAACATAATAAAACAATTCTTTTCTACGCGTAACTTGACATTTTTTTTCTTCTTATGCAATGAGACTACGGTAAATTTATACTAAAACAATTAGACTACTCGCCCTCGTTTTCTACGAGCGATAGTCAACTCGGCTGCGCCTCGTTGACTATCTCCTCGTAGAAAACTCAGGCGCAGCCTGAGACAGCTATCGCGCGATAGAAATCGAGAGCGAATAATCTAATTGTTTTAGTATAAATCTACCAGTCGTTCAAAACTTAATCTAAATCCTCTTCTCAACACTTCGAAAACGCCAAGAAACGGCCGTCATTTTGTTAACAAGGGCACAGTTACGCTACTCACTATCTATCACAGAATAGGTAGTGAGTAGCGTAGCCAATCAGAGAACGGCATTCGTGATAGAACGCTAGTAGATTTATACTAATTTGTCACAGATAGTGAGCAGCGTAGCAGTGTGCCCTTGTTAACAAGATGGCGGCCGCTTCTTGTAGTTTTCGAATTGTCTGCGAAGAGGATTTAAATAAAGTTTGAACGACTAGTAGATTTATATTAAAACAATTAGATTAATCGCTCTCGATTTCTATGCGTGATATTTTCTTAGGGCTGTTTTCTTAACACTTATAACACTGTCGAGTTTATGAGCATAAAACAGACGATATCATTACCTTTGTTCATTATCCTTTCAGTCAAGGTGACCAAAAGAGTCATCAGAGAATAAAAAGAACTCTCACTTGAATTTAGCATTAAGATTCGAGTTACCGGAAGTCAGTTGTATTGCATTATTCTATTCTTTCATCGACAAGTTCATCGTGTATATACTGTAATATTTTTTGTAATACTTGTTATAATCTCAGAGGAGACTGCTCGCCTTCTGACGGATCTCGCGGACATTGAAACTAAAAAGGGAACTACCATTACTGCATGTACTGCTCTAAGCAAAGAGAGAGAACAGGTGAGCTTCGTATTGTATCGCAGGGGAAGTTTTGGAAGAAATGTTTTGCTTCACTTTGACGAGAATCACGGAAGATTACTGTGCTGCTTTCAGTTTGGAGCTGTCGCCAAGTCAAAGGACACCATTCATGCCATTCGCCGATATCAAATGCACGAAGATTCTTAAAACACGTGAAGCAGTATTCTACTGTTCGTTACAGTTAGCCTTACCTTGGTGCAGAGAAACGGTGCATTTCAAAATTGCTGATAATTTTTTAGCATCATTCTGTTGGTTTTCCCATTACTTGGCCATCAATCAAAAACCAAGTTAGTCTGATTGGCGGAGAAGTAACGCAAAAGTTCACGTTACGATAAATTCCAGATGTGATTGGCTGTGAAGTTTGAAAAGTAATAGGGAGACGCTGACAAGTCTGATTATGTTTTATTCAGGTATTCCGTGTTGTACAAAGTATTCCGCGAGTGAGTTACGTTATAGCTCTCAACCTGTGTTCGTCCTTCAACACTCTCCAGGAAATTGTTAACAGGTAATTATTTTGTCGAAGATCATATTTTCCACAACAAAGCGAAACCAACAGTAATGTTGACTTTGTACAACAGTACTGGACAAATGAGAGGAATCATTGGGAGGTGACGATAAATAAACATCGCAAGGATGGAAATGGTTTCCAAAATGAGCAAACATGAAAATGCGAGACTCGGTTTAATCATTGATCCAACATCATAGACAGTGTTATGGAATATGGCTTTGCGATGTAGAGCGGATAGAGAATGGTGTTCAGTAAACTAATTGATGCAATAAAGGGTATTTTCCTTACTTTGTCATCTTTTTTTTATTTACAGCACTGCGGCTGAGCTTGAGAGAAGAACCCCCGGTCTTTCAAATCCACGTGCAGCCGAGATCCACAAATATCTTCGACACAAGTTTGACTCCGATATGTTAGGTGCGAAGAAATAAAGTGCCTTTTTCAAATTTCGTGATTGAACTGTACTGTGGACTAGTGTGTCTTGTTCACTGACAGCTTGCGTTATTGAAGGTTGTAATAATAAGTTATGTCATGTAAAGAAAGTTTCAGTTTATAGGAAAATATTTTGATTTCATAGAAAAGCGAATGGAAAACAAGGAGCATAAAGTGAAAGAATACTCCTAATGTAATTGAAATAAAAAAAAAATTGGGGCAGTACGGTAAAATAAATGTTTGTGAAAATCCTGTTTTTTGAATCCGCGCTTTCGTGCGTTGATTTGCAAAGATTCTCCCATACGGTACGGACAATTATGTTTTTGAGACGTGGTGGGGGGGGGGGGGGGGGGCAATTTTCTGGGGCATGAATTTTGTTTTTCACCTTTCCAAGGTTGTGCATGAATTTTTTGGGTGGGCAATAGTTTGGGATGTGAAGTATATATGAAATAATTCACATTTGAACTGCGGTTGTAGATGAAAGTGAAGAGTGATCATCGCAGAAGAAGCCTGAAAAAATCAGGGCTTCAACGGGATTCGAACCTGTGACCTCCGCGATACCGGTGCGATGCTCTACCAACTGAGCTATGACGCCACACATTGGGAGCGAGACATAAGCTGGTAGCTGCTGACTGCCTACATTTATTTCTAATCCTAGCCACATGTTGTCTCTTCTATTGTAGCTCTGAATTCGCCCGTCGCCAAGCAACTTCCGTTGGTTTCCTTGTTTCCTTGTTCCCGAAATTAATTTCAAACTTGTTCCAAGCTTTTTATTTTCCCTTCTTCCTTAAGATATTTTGTCGTTGCTCCCCTGTTCCTCAGTTCCAATAAGCCATGTTGTCTTATTTCTCAAAACCCCTGTGAGGGCCTGTGCCATTAAATTATTCTTTTGTTCGTATTCAAAATAGCCTCACTAACCTCGTTTGGGATAACAAATTCTTTACAATTTTTGTCCCAAAACGACGTTAGTCAGGGTAATTTAAATACGAACAAAAGAATAATATAAAGGCAGCCATATTTGCATAGGGTCTATTGGGATGGTTTGGGGGTTGATGTCGCTAAATCGCTATGGCAATAAGGTGTATACTTTAATGCTTGTTTAATTAATTAATTAATAGACCTTTTTCGCTTGTACATTTTGTTTTCCCAATACAGATCATGTGATGATACTCAGGAGATGTGATCCTTTGTTTTGTTCATTAAAAAGAGTACATGCAGACATATTCATGCTTGCATGTACCCTTTTTAATGAACAAAACAAAAGATCAAATCTCCTGAGTATCATCACATGATCTGTATTGGGAAAACAAAATGTACAAGCGAAAAAGGTCTCTTTCAATTAATTAATTAGCCTTGTTTTGAGAGGGTGGGGTAGGTACGTTTGATTGCTATGTAAAATGTACCATACTTCCATTACTTCTCTCGTATGAAACATCAGAAAACTATATATGGTTCCAATATTCTCTTGTTATCCTTGTGGTGCTATTCCGCCCTTAAGAACAAAAGCAATTTGCTCGAAGCGCATGCGCAGATTGATCAGCGTTAGTGTTAACTATATGTTAGGTAAACGATACATTTCATACACAATTACACTTGAACGTTAAGTGCTTTTCCTTGTGGTAGAACACAACATATGAGACGAAGCGCTCTGGCACTGTGAGCATGATACAATCCGTTCTCGAGTTCAGCATTCATGCGTGCGATACCACACTCCTCTTGACGGGCGATAGCAGTTAAATTTCAGCTAATGTCAGTTTTCCTTTTTAGTGCAAATAACGCTTTTGTGACAGCGTATCGTTTGGAATCATCCCTAGCTCGGTTAAAAAATGTGTGCTGTTTTCAAACTATTTCGTGTTTGCTAAGCTTTAAAGAGGGAAAAGAATGGATCTCCTCAGCCGCCTGTTTATTTTTTCCACCATGAAAGAGAACAAGAAGTTCACAAATGTATTCACCCTAAACACTTCCGAGTTAGCGACACTAAAAGTACCCGGTAGTAATGTCGTGACAAAAGAAACCTGTTTGCAGACACTGTGGCACTTACGGAAACCGGAAATAAATTTAGTCAGTCTTTGAGGGGACTCATTCACCGATGTAAAATATAAATAATATCAGTAAAGTTAAAACGCTTCTCGGTTGTCTCAATCGATATCATTGTCTATTTTGAACTGGTTTATTTATTTATTTATTTATTTATTTATTTATTTAACTTTATTTATACACGGATAAAACATCAGGACTTAAAGTAAATACTAAACTAGCGTTAATTACATTGCTAAGATACTAAGATACTAATTTACAACTAGTAAAAATCTAAAAAAACAAAACAATAACAAAGTGCCTGCTTTCCATGAATGCCGTGTGATTAATTTAATCATTATCAAAAAGGAAACCCCTACAACCGGATTTAAAACTAGCAAGCGTTTGTGCTTGCCGCAGATTGGAAGGTTAGCTGTTCCACAGCACCGCACCACTATAGCTGAAACTGTTTTTTAGAAAATTGGTGCGGGGGAGTGGAAGAGCTAGTTTGCCCTCACAATTCCTAAGAGAATAGGTAGATGTTGCACTCCGATCAATAAACATTGATTTCAGATAATCGGGGGCGAGACCATTCAGGGATTTATAGACCATAGTGGCTGTTTTCAATTCTCGTTGAAGATTAAGTTTTTGCCAGCCAAGTCTAACAGAGATCATCCACATTGGCATCATATGAAGAAGAGGTCAAAATACGAGCAACGCGATTCTGTAGTTTTTGTAGTTTAATAGAAAGAGATTTATTGCAATCCCCCATACGACACTAAAGTAATCAAAATGAGGTTGAACTAAAGCATTATAGATGCATAGGAGCGTTTTGAAAGATAGATAAGATAAGAACTTTATTTACGTGTCGAAATCTCTAGCGTACAACGTACGCTAATACGCTGAAAGGAACAAAAGACCTGCTTCTCTTCAAGATGCCAATGCAGGAAGCAATTTTTTTGGAAATATTCTCTCTCGGATAGCCAACCTTTCACTTGTGGTATTCCTCAAGGTACAATCCTCGGACCTCTCCTCTTTATACTCTACATCAACGATCTACCTAACTGTCTTGTCAACTCACATCCTAGAATGTATGCGGATGATACTCATTTGACCTTTGCCAGTAACGATGCTGTCCATCTAGAGGAAAATATAAACGATGATCTAACTAAAATTACTGAATGGTTAACGGCAAATAACCTCACTCTCAATAAGTCAAAGACTGAGTT
>JAHPZR010019198.1:0-2500 GCA_019787425.1 Platygyra sinensis | reverse complement strand
AACCATTAACACCCATAAGGGCCTCTTCCGATACAAGCGTCTCCCATTTGGCATCTCATCAGCTCCAGGCATTTTCCAGCGCACCATGGAAAGTCTCCTCCAAGGAATACCGCAAGTAGTAGTCCGGATTGATGACATCCTTGTGACGGGCAAGACAAGACACGATCACTTGAAACATTTAAAAGAAGTATTGGCACGATTAGACAAGGCTGGCATCCACCTAAAGCTGAAGAAGTGTGTTTTCCTACAAGGAGAAGTGGTTTATCTGGGACATCGCATAAACCGAAGTGGAATACAACCGGTGGAAGGCAAAGTGAGAGCCATCCATGAAGCTCCTGCACCCACTAATGTCAAAGAGCTCCAAGCGTTCTTGGGGATGTTGAATTATTATGCCTGCTACTTACCAAATCTGTCTACTGTCTTGGCTCCCCTACATGAACTCCTCTCTAAGGACTGCAAATGGACCTGGGATAAAAGACAGGTGGAGGCTTTTAACCAAGCTAAGGGCCTGTTAAACTCCTCAGATCTCTTAGTTCACTATGACCCTAGTAAGGAACTTGTGCTCTCTTGTGATGCCTCGCCTTATGGACTTGGAGCGGTTCTCTCTCACATCATTGATGGAAAAGAAAAACCAATCTCGTATGCCTCGAGGACATTATCATCGGCCGAGCGAAATTATGCTCAGTTAGATAAGGAGGGAGCTGCAGTGATATTTGGAATCAAGAAGTTCCACCAGTATTTGTATGGACAGACATTCAAGATTTTCACAGATCACAAGCCCCTTTTGGGTTTGTTTAAGGCAGACAAAGCTGTACCGGCGATGGCGTCCCCAAGAATTCAACGGTGGGCTCTACTTCTAGCAGCCTATGACTATGAATTGGCTTACCGTGAAGGATCTAAACATGGAAATGCTGATGGCCTTAGTCGCTTACCTCTGTCAGATACAGTAGTTGAGGTTCCAGTACCTGGTGAAACCATACTCTTGATGGATCGGTTGGAGGCTCTACCTGTGTGTGCGGACGACATTGCTGATTGGACAGCCTCAGATCCAGTGCTACAGCAGGTCCTCAAGAAAGTTCAGCAAGGTTGGGGTGACAAATGTCCTGACCCAGGCCTGCAGCCTTTCTACATAAGAAGAGATGAACTAAGCACCCATAACGGATGTATTCTGTGGGGGAACCGTGTGGTCGTACCAGTTCGGGGGCAGCAACAGCTGCTAGAGGATCTACACACTGCCCATCCTGGAATCGTAAGGATGAAAAACCTGGCACGCAGTTATCTCTGGTGGCCTCGGCTGGATAGAGATATTGAGGAAAAGGTTAAATCTTGCCAAGTATGTCAGTTACAGAGTGCGGCACCCGCGACGGCCCCCCTTCATCCTTGGGAGTGGCCGGAAAAGCCCTGGTCTCGGATACATATTGACCATGCTGGACCATTTATGGGACAGTTATTTCTGATTGTGATCGATGCTTACAGCAAGTGGATTGAAGTATATCCAACATCCAGCACTGGTGCAACTGCAACTATTGAGAAACTCCGCCAAGCTTTCGCCAATCATGGGCTGCCTGAAATGGTTGTCTCAGATAATGGTTCAGGATTTGCCAGTGAAGAATTTGCAGACTTTATGGCCAGGAATGGAATTTTGCATGTGAAAACAGCCCCTAGACATCCTTCGTCTAACGGTTTAGTGGAGAGGTCTGTCCGTATTTTCAAAGAGGGGATGAAGAAGTTGGAGGGATCTGGTGGTACCGTGCACACCAGACTTAGTAGATTCTTGTTGGCATATAGATCAACGCCCCAAACAACTACCGGAGTAACACCAGCTGAGTTGCTGCTCAACCGCCGCCTACGAACCCGGCTGGACCTAATACGACCAGAACTTAGGCATCGCGTGGAAACCCAACAAGGGGCACAGAAGGTACACCATGATAATACCAAGAAAGAGCGACAATTTTCGGAGGGAGATAGCGTTCTGGTGAAGAATTTTAGTCCTGGGCCTAAGTGGAAGAAGGCACACATTGAAAGTAGAACTGGTCCATTGTCATACACCGTTAAGTATGAAAATGGGGTGGTGACCCGAAGACATGTTGATCACCTCCTTAAACGATTTGCCACCGGGGTGAATGGGGATGACGATGTGCCTGATGTTGCAATGCAGGCTGAGCCCATCCAGGTATCGGACGCAGCTGAGGAAAAACCAGGGAGACTTGCCACTGAGGAAGTAGTAGAAGATGAGCCAAACACAGGATTGCCGGCTGAACACCCAATGTCTCCACCAGTGTTACTAAGGAGATCTCAGCGCACTAGAAGGGCTCCAGAGTATTTGAAAGACTATGTGACTGAACATTGATTTCGTTTTAGTTTTCATGAGTTATCCCCTGAGAACAGTGAACAACAAACTGATCTTGTTTGAGACCGTGTTTTTGACCTAAGGGGGGAAAAGATGTAATGTATTGCGTGACATCAGGTGACGTTGTTTGTTGAGTTGCATATTATGGGT